>QMFE01001599.1:0-23626 GCA_003314665.1 Tricholoma sp. MG77
CAGTATACCTCTATTAAATCATAATTATTGTGCTTATCGTGGCCGATAATGACGAGCCCTCAATGAGATCACCACGCTTACAGTGGCCAGTGATTACGTTCAACGGGGTTAATGACGAGGATGTTTCATCATTTTGATTCTATCAAAATCTTGTCAAACATGCACTGACATGTTGCTCTACAGCAATAAACCATGTCTTCAAGCCTTGAGAAACTCGTTCCTATTTTGGACGGTTCTAATTACCTAACCTGGGCAGATGCGATGAAATCCTATCTGCGATCCCAGGAGAATTGGCAAATAGTTACTGGCAGCTATGCTGAACCCAGAAACCCTGTAACAGGTGCTACTGCAGAAGTGCAGAAGTCCTACCAGGAGAATTTGCTGTACTGGAAAAATAAGGATGACGCTGCATTCGGAACTATCTTGTTACGAGTTGCATCCTCTCACCATACTCTAGTCACAAGCAAATCAAATGCCAAAGAAGTCTGGGACACTCTGCTTGCCTCTTTCGGCACGCAAGGTCCTTCTCTGGTATACACGGACTTCCGATCTGCCTTGCAGATGAAGATTCCCGTACGCAATCCCGCGCTGGAAATCTCTCGCATGCAGACTGTTTTTGGTCGAATGACCACAAATCAGATCGCAATCCCGGAAATAGTCCAAGCTATGATTCTTCTTGCTGCGTGTCCGCACGAGTACGAATCGGTTTCCTCCGTTCTTCTCCAGAATTATAACAATCAGTCTCTCACGTTTAACATCGTGAAAGATGCTATAATTGCAGATGCACAGCATCATGCTACTGTTTCTAGGCAGCCTAACGGTGCCATTGCGAACAAGATCTCTGCTGTCAAACAGAAGGGTCCGAATCCAAACTGGGTTCCCCAATCTGGTCAAATGCGACCAGAAGGATCTTCTAGTTCAGGAAACAACACCAATGCTTCTAACAAAGGCAAAGGTAAAGCACAGTCTACCCATGGTAAATGCGGAGGCAAGGACAAGAAGAAGGAAGAAAGGAAACAACATGGTCACCTCGCTTCTGTCGCTATCGCCACAGACGAGCAGTCTCTCTCTATTCTTGAGAAAGCGACTTTCCCTACTGTCTCCTTTGATGGTAGTTACTTTCCGAAGTCACCTATGCCTTCTCTGATTCAACGAATCGCCGATGTCCCTGTGACAAAGGATCCTTGCAAGCAACAGCCTGCACAGTGCTTCATCAGCGCTTCACCTTCCAATTCTTCTACGTCGATATTCCCTGAATATCAACAAGCCCACGATGCTCTAGAAGCATTAGATCTTGCGCGCACCGCGCATAATCTAAAGCCCCTTGAAAAGGTTTACACCGAACACGCGCTAAAGAAACAAAAGACCAAGGACGATTCACCATCTAGTAAAGATGACGATCTAGTCTCGCTCGGATTGAACCCTGAAGCTGACACTTCTGACGATTCGATCGACAGCATGACATGTGCTTTGATGCGCAGAGACCCTGTTTCTCTGCCCAATGGCACAGCAGCACGGTGGAGTGAAATTGACGATTGCTACGTCAACGAACCCTTGTTTATCCCCTCTTGGGAAAACGAGATGCAATCTTCATCTTCGGGTGAAGATTCACCACCACCTTTGATGATCCCTCCTCGCAGACCAAACATCACAATAGATCAGATCGAACGGATGGATCAAACAGAAATGCTCGCAGACATTAAGCGTCGTGAGTATATGGAGGAATATGCTGGCAAACGGTTAGTCCATTCACCCAAATGTATTCATAAAGCTAAACCAGCTCCAGCGAACTGTTCTAATCGAAAGTTTGGGAGAACGAATAAGGACATTGATGACGCTCCATTAAAATATTCGAACTGGGTAGCTAGAGAATGGATTGTACCTCAATTATGTTTATCATGTATCGGTGAATGCGAAATGAATGAACCATGTGGCACCGGAGCAGACTGGGTCTTAGATTCAGGCGCCTCATGTCATTATACCGGACATATGTCTGATTTCTCATCATATGAGAAAATACATGCAAACGAATTTGTCACAACTGCAACCGAAACGGTTCGCATACAAGGCAAAGGTGCCGTTTTCATAAGACATACTGTTGAGGAACGGAATGTGAGATATGATCGAACTACTCGATTATATCCTGCCTTCTTTGTTCCTGAAATGACAGTTCGACTGCTGTCGATGGGAACATTTCTACGGAAAGGACAGAACCATGTGGTTGGCTTTGCCAATAACATCCACATTATCAGTCAAGACAGGAAAACAGTATTATCTACTGAACCTCAATCTGGCTCAGAAGAAACGATATACTGGGCTTTCACTCATATTGAGAATGCTGAAAGCATGGACACTATGGCTGTCGCCATGTCTATACATGTTGCTGACTACCAAATCTGGCATAAGTGGCTCGGTCACATGAACAACCAAGCAATGCTTAAACTGCCTCAGTGCACCAAAAACTTCCCGGGTAAAATACATAAGCGGAAAGATACACCCATCTGTTCTGGCTGTATGGAAGGGAAAATGACCCGCAAATCATTTCCCAACTCCGACTCGAGAGCCAAAGACAACTTTGAGCTGATCCATTCGGATCTTAAATCTCTACCCATGGCTTCATACCACAAATACAAGTACTTCATCGTATTTGTAGATGACAAGTCATCTGCCCATTGGATTCAGTGCTTATGCCTGAAATCTGACGCTAAGAAAGCAATAAAGCAGTTCGAAGCACTAGTCAGAGTCCAATACAAGTCAACTATTCGTCAATGGCGCATTGATGCAGGGGGGGAATTCATAAATCTCGATTTGGATGATATGCTAAAAGATCTCGGTATCAGTATTGAGAAAAGCATACCATACATGCACCAACAAAACGGACGTGCTGAGCGCTCCATCAGAACTATTATGGAAAAAGCACAAGCATTGCACTTTACCGCATGCTTACCGCAATCCTGGTGGGAATTTTGTGTCGAACACGCAGTCCATTTACACAATATGACTCCAATTGCCCGCCTAAACTGGCGAACTCCTTTTCAGGAACTCAAGAAAGAGCTTCCTGACATATCACAATTACGAGTATTTGGATGCAGAGCCTATGTATTCCTACCGGAAGAGAAAAGAGCTAACAAGCTCGCACCACGGTCAGAATTGATGACCTATATTGGTGTTGAAAGTGGTGTGAAAGGTTTCAGATTTATGTGACGTTCAGGCGCAATGTTCTTAGGAGCTATGGCTACCTTCGACGAAACCTTATTTCCACACTGCAAAACTGCACAAACCCCTCCAAACTTACAACTTGGAGGGTTACCACCCGTCTTACCAGAAGTATCACACGACCATTCTGACGGAAGTAGCAATGACGGTAACAATCACGATCAGCGCAATCGACCAATGCACCAGCTAGACGCCCTTCTGCGCCATCACCGGATCAAGCCACCATTCCACCTGATTCGCCGCAGGAACATCCACACACCTTAAGTCAAGATGACTTTGAACCACGTAGGAGTGATCAGGCCCAGTGGAAACAACTACCACAACACCAATCAGAGCGAAAAAGGTTCATCCCAAACCGTCCTGGTAACATCTATGGAGAGGATCGCATACCCTCTGACATAGAAAGAGATATTCAAAGATCTCGGTATTGGAAAAAGAATGTTGGCATCGATGATAAAAAGATTCGCTATCACTATCATCCATATGACCGACATCATCCTCCAGGCAGTTCTGCCCCGAACCTTAAAATGGACTCACCTCCATCTTCAGAGTCATCTGAATCCAATGCTGGTGAAGACGATCTTGAATATATAGATGCCCAGGAATCACATCTTGCGAGAGATATGAAAGAAGGCAGACATTGCACAATTAGCTACCTGCTTAAACAAGCAACCAGCCCAGCTAATATCGATGCAGATGCTTCCAATATGAAATTCAGCGATCTCAAGTTGCTATTGCAGCAACTCAGAACGGATTGGTTGAAAGCGTGCCACAAAGAACTCACGGATCTTCACCGCCACAAAGTCTACAAACTTGTAGAGCTTCCACCTGGCCGTAAAGCCATATCAAACAAATGGGTTTTCCTCATCAAGGCTGATGAGAGAAAATGGGCCCGACTTGTAGCCAAAGGCTATTTGCAAGTCAAAGGCGTCGACTATGACGAAATATTCTCACCAGTCGTGCGCTATGAAACTGTCCGCATCGCTTCCAGGCTTAGTGCTCTTGAAGGCATGTACATGATGGGTTTCGACGTCAAAGCAGCTTTCCTATATGGAAAACTTGATGAAGAAATATATATGAAACAACCTGAAGGCTTTGTTCTTACCGGCAAAGAACACTTAGTGATGGCGCTCCAGAAAGCGCTATACGGCCTTAAACAAGCCGCTTTAGCCTGGTGGAGAGAACTTGAAACATTCATGAAAACTCAGGGGTTTCATCGTGCCTATGCAGATGCAGGCATTTTTATCTACAAAGATAAATGTGGCAGAGTTGTTATCGCCCTTGTCTATGTTGATGATGGTCTGTTTATGGGGACAGACAAATCTCTCGTAGATAAAAAGAAACAAGCATGCCTTGAGCACTGGGAATGTCATGACACAGGCGAAGTCAGCGAATTCCTTGGTATACATGTTACCAAAGAAGCGAGCAAAATAAAGCTCGATCAGCGGAAGTACTTGAAGAAGATACTTGATCGCTTTAACATGACAAATGCCAAAATCGCACAAACTCCATTGCCTGCGGGTTATAATCCCACAGCAAATGATGTGACGGTCAACCCGACCTTACACCAAAAATACCAAGCAGTGATCAGATCACTATTGTACCTGATGCTCGGTACGAGACCAGACATAGCTTACGCTGTGATCAAAATGTCTCAGTTCTCGGCTAATCCAAGCCAAGAACACCTAGACAAAGCAATGCACATTATGCGCTACCTAGTCGGAACGCAAAATTATGCAATTGTCTACGATGGCCAAAAATCTGAGAGCCTAATGGCCTACACAGATTCTGATTGGGCTGCTGATACGATCAAGTGCCGATCTACAACAGGCTTTTTCGCTACACTTGCCAGTGGCATAATTTGTTGGCAATCACGCCTACAAAAAACTGTAGCTTTGTCATCCACAGAAGCCAAATATATGGCTCTTTCTGACACTTCACGTCAGATTAAGTGGATACAGTCCTTACTCGGTGAACTTGGATATAAATTGAAGGGCATACCGATATGCGCCGACAACCAAGGATCAATCTTTATCGGATCCAACCCAGTTCAAGAACGATGGACAAAACACATCGATATTCGCTACCACTATGTATGCGACTGTATCGAGGCAGAAGACATTGAGGTCTTCTTCTTCTTAGAAGGAAAAGAAAACCCGGCTGACATGTTCACAAAGAACCTTGGCACCATACCTTTTCTTAAATTTCGAAATTTACTTGGAATAACCTTCGACCCAAGTTAAAACACAAAAAATTGGCAGTACAACTTGTGGGGGGGTGTTGAAATCGGATATTCTAAACTCCTCAATTATGTAATATACTTACATTTGCTCTTATTGCACATATGCATAACTACAAACATGCACACATAGATACACATGTAGAATACGTATATAAACCCCATGTATCGTTCATATGTCTAATAAGAGAGTCTTCCTCTAACCACCACCTTCTGTAGTATACTCGTAAGCTCAACTCATACCAAGGTCAGTAGCTCAGAGAGCACTTCTACTGCTATGTAGGATATGCCGCTTCTACAGCCAGTATGTTGCTATAAGCAGAGGAAATCCTAATAATAATGAACTGAGACTACTTCTCCCAGTTCAGCCAATATTACCAACAATATAACAAGTATCAATACCAGTATTGTAATGGGTCTTGGGTATCCTGAAGGTCTAAGATAGTGTAATGAATGAAATAATGAGTCTCAGGATATAAAAGAGAAAGATATAAAAATAGAAAGGGGGCAGGTATCTTGTCCCCTGACAGGTAGCGATATCACTCTCTAGGGGATGCTAATGTCCAGTTTGGAAATTCGGGGCTGGGTATGGGAGTTGGTATTGGTTTGGCAAGAGACATGGATCAAGGCCTTGGAATTCCATACAATGGGGAGGATGAAGGTGATGGGGCATAAGGCAGGCACTTTCCTTGGGTTGGGTTGGGTCTCACATTGCTCTTGAGTCCTGCGGTGTGTGGGGACTTGTAGTGCATGTTGTGTTGTGGACCCATGGTTTTCTGGTACGGTTTAGTCAAGAGGTGGTTGCAGGTGCTGGTGTGATTTGCAGATGAGGTCATCAATGCTATCATCTATTGAGACTATGCAGATTCAGGAGGCAGCAAAGTAACATACATCACTGTGAAGATGCTTTGTAGTATACATACAATGTTTTTTTATATCCCTGCTTGCACAAGATGCAACAACACTGTATGGATTTTGCAGTACACAATCAGTCTATCCATTGTGCAGTTGTAGAAGAATTATCACCCATTGCCATTCTTGGTCTCTAACCAGGAGTGAGTTTCCATGACTTGACAAATAGAGGGTCACTCAGCAGGATCTAGCACCATTACAGTACAAAGAAGACTTAATAGTTGGACTTACCCTGGTGGTAACATATCATGGGCCAGCTAGACTGTGGAGAACAATCCATGTCCCAGCTTGTGTAAAATGTGATACCTCAGACCATGTTCATTCAGGATAACTACAAGCTGCCATGTAGAAAGAAACAATGTGTATTATTGAACTTGCCTCAACACAAGGTGGAATCAAATACATGTCAATTTAAAAATCATGGCCACATGAGTGAGCAGGGGATGACAAACGAATGAAAAAGATATCTGTGCATGGCTCTGTTGGTGACACATGGTGGCACACCCTCATACATCCATAGCACCCACAGTCCACCCTGCAAGCAGTTGCTCACAATGGTAGGGGTGGGTGCTGTCTGTCATTAACATTAGAGTGTTGTTGCTGTCATCCTCCTCGCCCCTGTCGTTGTCCTCTTCCCTGTCATCTGTTCCTTGCTGTCCTCACCATCCTTGTCCTGTCATCATCATCATCCTCTTCCTCATCTCCATTGTACTAATGTACATATAACCCCATAAAGTTTTTCATGTGCTATCTTGCATCCTGCAACCACTGTTTCCCATTATCTTGGAGTTTGACAGTATGAGATTGAGATGTATGACCAATCTATTTGATCACTTGTGATGTTGCAATTATCTCAATTTGGTCAGTTCATTGCACACCGACAAATGTACAAAATAATTACTTGAACAAAGGCCAGGAAAGATAATTCAAGGTAGCATAGAAGTACTAGGTAGTACCATAGTCACCGCCGACCACTATGGCAATTGCAAAACAGGCTGGAGAGGACTGTTTCTTGTTATGTGGGATAGCGAAGCCAGGTTAAATTATATCTGAAGTAACAGTAATGGATCATGGAGAAGAGGACTGGAAATCATCATCAGAAATGGCTGCCATGAGACCCCTGTGTTGCAACATACCTAGTAGTGGGGGATATCCAAGGGAACACACACAAAAGCCTCAGGATAGCTCCAGAACTGCATCTTCTCAGCATGGAGCATACTGCTTGCCTTCTCGATGAACCAGTCACGAACCTGCATGTCTATGGATGTTTCCTTGAAGCAAAAGTTTGAGTTGGCGATGTCCTTGCTATGCCTCATTGTGAAGGTATGGAGTTTCCCTCTCTGTCATACCAGTCTGCATTCAAGGTTGAATGTCAGAATGTATCTGAGAGAGAGATAGGAGGGTGAGTGACATACACTGTGGCCATGGGAACAGTGTTTTAGGATCACCACATCATGGCTTTCCACCTTGCCAGCTTATGAACATCTGCCATGCCTTGTCAACTGAGAATTCTGACTCTCCAGGCCCAGGGCTACAACCCTGGGATGCAAGAAAGCAAACCAACTTGTCCTGCTCAATAGTGTATCCTGCAAGAATCCTGACCATGCTATAGTGCAAATACATGTGAGTGTGCTGCAAAGAAATTACATTTGCAACCCTACAAACCTGTTTGTGAAAGGCTACTTGCTATTTCCAACTTGAGCTCAGGGCTCTCAAAACATCAAAATTTATCTGAACTTTACACTCCCCCACAGAGTCCTGGAGGAATCCCAGGAGTCCCACCAGATTCCCAGTACTCCTAGAGGATTCCCACTGGAATAGTGATGTTATATATCATTCTGACTGGATCATCAAGCTGAGTTTGAAAACGACATCCATATAATCATGTGACCTACCATATATGGAACATAGTGATGTTATATACCATTCTGACCAGATTTTCATGCTGAGTTTGAAAATGACATCTGTGTGATCATGTGACCTGCCATATGTGGAATCTCTTATAGTGATGTTATATACCATTCTGACCGGGTTGTTAAGCTGAGTTTGAAAATGATGTTTATGTAGTCATGTGACTTACTAGATATGGAATATAGTGATGTTATATACCATTCTGCGGGATAGCGACGAGTGAATAGGAGGGTGGATAATAAAAGCATGAGTGAGATAACACTGAATAAGTAAGAGGACACATGCGGAAACGTATTAGGATGCGCAGATCATTCGGTGAGGGGGTAATACCACATGGGCTTGCAATGGCATGGGAATGAAGTAGTATTGATGACTGAGACAAGTGTGAAGGTGTGAGAGCAAGCGAGCAGCACAAGCGTGATATGCAAGAGCAAGAGCACATGCAGTCAATGATGAGTGAGCATGTGCTCCATGTGCGGATGTATGCACGCAGGTTGCACTCAAGTGTGCATGAATGTGCAAGGGCATAGCACCTATGGAACAACAGTTACATGATTTTCTGGAGTCAGGTAGGGGTTATGGAGCGTGGTTGCACAGGACATAACAGCAGCCCCATACATTGAATTGACAATCAGCTGATCCTTGGCTGCTTCAAATTCCATCTCAACCTTGAGATTCAACATGTTTAGCATGTAGATGATGATGGGAAGGAATACACCATTACAGGTCTGTGCATTTGCAAAACACATTGGGAACCCTCTAGAGCAAGATGGGCAGCACTGGCAAGGCATGTCATAAACCAACCTGATCTCCATAAGGTAGGGGTCATCCTCAAATGATGTCACATGATGTGATTGCTCATAGACAGCTGACTGTACCAAGCAGGGACACCATGTCAAATGAAACAGAGACAACATAGTGTTTAATGGTGGTACTGTGTGCTGGACCTGTTACTTATATACATTTGGCACATTTTCTGTGCATCATCAACAAGTCATGCTCAATCCTAGTGTCACATGCACCCACAGCCACATATATGCACCTGACCATCCCACATCACAAGCCTAATAATAGTGAGGCATTAGGTGCCTACCCCACTATTATTAGGCTCAATTCCAGCAGTTCCCTACACTGGCATTATGTAAATCCTCCCCTAAATATATTATATTCTCTTAAACTTCAAAATAAGTTCTATCCTGTGCTGTTGTGTGCTCCTGACACCTGCCCTGTGTGTACATAAATTTATAGATAGATCTGGGCTAAACATAGATGCCTGCCCCATTCCTGTCTGCCATCAAAGCTTCCCACATCCCATCAGTGCCCATCACTGACCTCCCACACCTGCCACTGCATCAATCCTGCTGTCCCTGTTGTTTCCAATGACAAGGACGCTCACCTCCCCCAGTTTTACACATATCTTTTTTGTTCATTTTGCTGTCATCATCACCCCCATCTAGCTCTTCCCTCTGCCTATTGCATTGGCCCATTCTGGCACCGCAAATGATCAGGCTGAGCTCGCAATACAGAACTGGATCAAAGCCCAGCTGGATGACATCCAGAAGTTCAACCAGGTGACTCACAGCCTCATCCCCTGTTCCTTCCCTCTCTCCACCTCATACTCCGCCTCTGCTTGTTTGTCTCATTCCCTACCACCCCCACCCTCTGCCAGAATGAGCCCTTTGGGTGATATCTGGGTACACTACCATACAGGGTAACTTTACATGTGCCTGACCAATTCTAGGTCATCAAGATCTTGGGATTGGAATCACTTGTCTCATTCTCTGCCAAACTTGTCCCATCATCCTTGGTCAGTTACAATTTCTTACAGATTGTCCTTGTAATGGACCATCGGTCAGGTTCCTCTAGCAAACACACTGGACTCTTGAAATCTGTGCTTATCCATGGTTTTCAACAGCATCAACATCAGGTCTCATTACTCACAGCTGGATGACAGGCTACACAAATGGCCATGCACTCGCAGAGGTGAAGGGATATGATACAAGGTACAAGAGTACATTCACCCACATTCACAACCACTAATTAACTGGTTAACAGGGCTCAACCAAGAGGATTGAGACACTGTCCAACAGATGGACATAAACACTGGGTATACTACTGACAATGTTGAAGCTGTCTCTCACACTGCTCCCCCTGGTGAAGAAGGTGCCAATATTAGCCACAAAGGTGGCGAGTTTGAAGTGTTTAAAGATCTTGCTGCAGGAATTGCTGAATTGACTGGATAGTAAGCCACAATCCTGTTTTTCTTCTCCACCCTTTGACTTATCTGGGCCTAACAGCTGCTGATTGACATGCATTGATGATCAGGACCAATGGGATCATGTTGAGGTTCAGACAGGCTACTGGGAGATTCAAAGCACATGCCTTGTTCAGGCCTACCTCCAATTTCATGCTTCAAGTAACAATGAAGGCATGGCAGTGGTGCTGGTTCAGTGCAACAGCGAGGTAACTGCAGCCTTCACCATCAAAGTCATAGACACATTTTGTAAGCTAGCCACCTGCTTCTTTATACTACTCCTGATATCATGAAAACAGTTCAGCATGAAGCAACCTTCCACAGTCTGTCTAGAGATGATTATCCCAATGAAACCTTACTATGCCACAGATATCTTGGCTCCTCACCCCTTCAGCCAATGATTGCTTTTTCAATTCGGGCGTTATCTGCCTATCAACAGGCTCACTGCACATGTCCTCATTTTAGCATCAAGGCACATTGTAAGACATTATCTCACCTGCATAATGTACATTGCCAGACCTCTGAATTTACTTAACTAGGAATTGACAATACCAATCCCTAGCAACCTTATTTACCCTATCTCTGTACCCAGTTTTCAAACTCCTTTGATGCGTACCTTGACATTTGTTGCTGAGTTGATCAACTGATCAATGAAAGCCTTGGCTTTGCAACAGCAGCCAGTTGCCTCCTTCAATTGTGCCTCCTTGTTTTTACAAGTTGGAGGGGGAACCAGAGCTTGAATTTTCGAGTTTTCTCTCCATAGATGGCAACAATTCATTGAAGTGCCTGGGAACATCTGTTCACAGTGCCAATGATTGCAGTGATACAAGATCCATCATATCTGACTGTTGGGTACCTCCTGAAGAAGTAGATCTCTTCAAGGATGAAGTCCATCCCTGGGTAAGGTCATATGAAACTGATCTAGTATGAGACTAATTTTCTCAAGCCTGCCATGCAAACCATTGTTGATGCCAACACTAGCAACAATTGGAAAGATATCAAACATCAAACATCAAGTCTGCCCTGTATTGAGCATTGGCGGAATGGTGGCCCTGAGGAATGGAAAAGAATGTTTGTGCTGTTTGAAGAATCCTGCATTTTTATCATGTCCTGTCACCATCGAATGGTTCTTCTTGCATGTGATATGATCAAGAGTGGCAAACTGTGTTGTTAATTGTCCCTGCACCTACAGCTTCTGATGGAACCTAGTGCAAAATATCCCCTTGCCCTTGTCAACTGTCTTATCGACATCCTGGGAAGTAAGGTTGGGTGTGCATACAACATTGGTTGCACATTTTCCAAGACACTTGAGAACAGTAGCCTCTCCGAAAAGGCAAAAGATGCTTTGTTCCATCTCATGGTTGGTGCTTTCCATGGACATGCCCACAACCGCCTCTGCCAGCTTCGTTGGCACCCACTTTACATCAAGGGCACCAGCCACACAGAGGGTGAGGGGTGTGAACACATCTTTTCATCATCTAACAACTTTGCATGGAGTACATGCCACACATCTCACTTCCATCACCATCAGAGCATTAATGAACACTTCAACTTCTGGGACCAGGACAAATATGTGAACCTGAGTATGTGGCATTCCTATGTGGCATTCCAGGGGCCAGTTGACTGATCACATGTCCTCAGGGTGTTTCATTCAAAACCACTACAAAGAAGCTGTGATGGCAATCCACACACTTCAGACTGAACTCACAAATGTCTGCACACAGCTGGGGATTACAACAGAAATATTTGAGCAGCACTTTGGGGATGAGGAAATATTTGGAAGGATTGAAGGAGCCACTGCCCTCAACCACCCTGAAAACCCAATATGTTCAGGCACTCAATGATCTATCTAATTTCAGGTAAGGACCATTTGGTGATGTACAATCAGACATTCTAATCTAAACAGGCAGGAATGGTCAGATGCCTGAACTGCCACAAACACCATCTTTGCATCACCTGGTTCTGGACAGATTTATCTCACAATTTGACAAGCTCATCACTGTGTTGACACAGCCTTCTTGAAACTTCAGAATTCAGAGTCATATGTCAAATCTCTTGAAAACCATCTCCAAATAGAGAAACAATGGACCAATGCTTAGTGGAGTATAAAATGTTCTATCAAGAGACTGTCCTGACAAACTATGAGTGAGTGCTGGATGAGCTGGAGCGCCTGGTTGTCATGCAATTGTTTGAACTCACTAAAATGAGTTCCTCAGGAACCAGTCTGTGCCCCTCGCTTCTTCCATTCCTGGTCTACTTAATTGTGAATCTGTAGGCTACAAGCTCCACTGACAAATTGGAAAGGCACTCCAACACTGCTCGGAAGCTATCAGCAACAATACAACACTCAGGCTGTGAAACTCACTCCACCCCCCCCCTGCACTCTCCTGGAAAGAAATTGTAGAATATAGTTTTCTTAGTGAGTTTGATGCTCTACAACACTCAACCAGAGATGCACAGGATCAACCATGGGCACAGGCTGCTCACCATGAAGCCATGGTAAAACACTTCAGATCATGCTGTGCATGGGAGGAGATTATGAGGTTAAATGATGAAATCTGTTGCCTCCGAACCTTCTTTCATGACAAGACAATCCATACTAATAAAACTATAAAGCTATTGACCCAAACCAATCCCCCCTTGGCTATGGAACCTCAGTTGTGAAGGCAGCTCTGAAATGCTGTCAATTAGTTGCATATACAATGTCTGTATTTAATTGAAGGGTTGGCAATCTTTACAGGTTTGCAAGGAATCAGGACATGTTTGTCGACATCCATGCCACCAACACCATCTGCCAGCAATTCCACACCAGTAGGGGATCAATATTCTGCTTCAGGGAGCATTTGTGGTGATGATGAGGCAGCAGAGGATGGTGGCCATAATCTTGAGAAGATTACTGACTTCATACTGACTCTCACTGACTAAAATAACCTGTACCACTTGAGCTTTACAAATTGACATCTACTTTTTCCTCTTCCTCAGACTGAGGTGACATACAGTGGGTTTATTAATCTCATGTGATGGTAAGTCTTAGTTAGTTTTGTCAAGTGGGGAGGGTTGGACACTTCCATAGCATTCTAAATGGCATGGACCTTTGCCCTCTTATTAGTGAAGCCTCCTGGTGTAGTATATGGTCCCTAATAAAGGTGAGGATCCACAGAGGAGAAGAACACATCTAACCACAAAGGTTGGAGGGGAGTGTTAAAGGTGATCCATGGCCCCATCACTCTGAGGGTTTCCTCAGTGAATACTTAAAGTAAATGTATGCAAGGATGTCACTTCAGCAGTATACCTGTCAGGATGATGTGTGGAGGCTAGTGGGGTACATGGAACCAACTCCCTCTTATATGGAAGTCTTGAGGGGGTCCGGTGGTAAATTTGAGGTTGGGAAAGCACTTACAGGGTTGTATCTGAGTCCAAGCATCAGTTAAATAAAGTTCAGGGCTTCCAGGTGACTCTGTATGTAAATGGGAAGTCAGAGAGTGCAAAATGTACATATTTTAGACCTACTGAGACAAGGAGCCACTGTGGGGTCATCAATGACATCCTTGCATACATTTACTTCAAACATTCAACAAGGAAACCCTCAGAGTGACAGGATGTGGGCCACAGATCCATCAATCATATTTAACACTCCCCTCCAACCTTTGTGGTTATTTCCCCTCCCCCGACTGTCAGTTCACTTTCTCACCTCTCTTGGCTCCTACCCCCTTGTTTTGATGTTATTTTGATTTTTACATTCTTTACATGGTTTCTCTAAAGCACAGCAAGGTTGACTGCCATTTATCTATGTCACATGATTGCAGACTCACATGAGTCAATATCTGGCATGCCTGGCAACCTTGTTCACTCCTCACCACAATACCCACCAAGTACTACAACCCCCCTGATATAGCAGCTGCCTTCATCTCTTCAGAGAAATTTTTGGTTGAAGCGCAACAAGCCAGAGCACAAGCAACTCTTAGCCATGGAGTCCATCCCACTAATCCTTTTTCCATGTGGACTAAAGGGGGACTCCATTCGTTGTACATGAACATCCATGGGTGTGGTGGTCAAACATAAATCAAGCTTCAAGAAATCAATAAATTGATCAGCAACTCATTACTCAACACCTTTGATGCAGTGAGACTGGCAAATGCAATTCTATCCACCCTTCCTGATGTTGCAAAGATTACAGTGCTTGATTGCACTGATGGTGGAATTTCACTTTTTTTGCATTGCCCAGGCTACAAAACCCCACCACATATTGCTGTAAACTATGTCATGGTTGACTTGTATTATCTCACCATGCAACTTGTTGAGGGTGGAACAGAATGGAGCAGGGTCATAGCACAGGCTGTCCAATCATTTGGAGAAGAACTTGCACTCCCCCATCTCTGTAGCTTTCAACTTAGGTGCAAAGAGGAGGGGATTAAACCTCCCTTGGAGCTATTTGAGATTCTTCCAAGGCCTCTCAGACCAGACCACTTCATATAAGGCTATTCCCCTCTTAACACCTCACTTTATTTCCTCAAAGGGTAATGACTGGTTCACAGACCACCATGGGAACAAGGTTAACGTTTCCTAAAGAGGAAATGGTCCTATGACCATTGATGTCTGCTGTCAAAGAAAAAGATTTCAAGAAGTCTGCTATCATGGAGAAAGATTGATGGAAGTCTGCTGTTGCAGGAATCATTGATACATAGCTGTCCACATACATCCCACCAGTTCATCTAACCACAATTCCAATGTCTATGACATTCACTGAAGCTGCTCACTTTGTATGCTTACTCAAGGATGGCAACCTTGACACTTGTCACTATGCAGTGGGTGACAATGACCTCCACCCTTTGCTCACACTATTGGCACCCTCCCCACCACCACTGACTGCTGAGACCATTCATGAACCTTGCTGTTTGCTGTGACATAAGGGTGCCTTTAACCCCCTTCCAACAGCCACTGGCAATCCACTGCCCACCTTTTAATCACAACAGTCCCCATAGCCCTGACAACCAAAGGTGTGGGACACCAAATGCCCTGCACCAATGTTGCCACAGAGATGGTGGAACCTTAATCAAATGAGACACATATGCAGGTGGCCTGGGATGCCAATGTAAGTTATAATGTGTGAGTGATTAGTGCCCATCATGGGTAACTTGTTATGATTGCTCATGTACCCCTCACAGAGTATGCATTTTGCCTACCCTTCCTTTCAAGTTCAGTTCCTGTCTTCAATTCCTGTCTTTTCTCATTCTGCACTTGTGCACTCTGTGCCACACCTATTGTGATGTGAGCCATGACTCTCAGATCCCACTGGATCCATGGATGCCTTGATAATCACGATGAATTCCAAGTTCTCACTTGTAGCTCCCCTAGTCTGTGCAACAAGCTCTTAGCCTGAAATAATGGACATGCTAGTAGCACAGAGAGGTGCAGCTCACCAACTTGTGTAGCTGAAGCTGAGTTAATCCACTGACTGTAGATCATTGTGCACTGGTGCTGTTATGAACCGAGACATGGGGGATAGACAGATGAAGAGGCAGGGCCTTCAGTGTATTTGGACCATTACAAATGAACCAACTAATGGTGGCTTTAGGCTGTTTGCAATGTCCAGCTAATGTGGGCCCACAGATCATAATAGACCATAGTAGATGAGTGGGCTCATCTGGTAGGTGTAAGTTCATGTAAATAGGATGGGCTCATGGGTGATATGAGTACTGCTATAGAGCATCTGTCATAGATGGGCCTAGGGGTCATTCAGCAAACAGGAGATCACAGTGGATAATAGATGGGCCGATGGGTCATGTCAATACTGCAGTGGACTGTATGATGGATGGCCCATGGGTCATGTCAACACTGCAGCAAACCATATGATGGATGGACCCACAGCTAGGGATCCGATTAGAGGCTCAGTTGAGAAACCTTGAAACACACCATTGCATCAGAAAGTAACTAACTGTACAAATTCATTCTTCAGACTGGATTGGAAGCTAGTTGCAAACCTTCATTTGTCAGGCCCAGATCAGTGGTTGAGGTCTGAACCCCTGTGACACATCAGAGAGGAAGGTAACAACATTCTTCAGGCTTAGATTGGATGATTTTATCAGAATCCCTTTGAAATATTGGATCAGAAGAATCACAATGTCCTGTAGGCTTGGATCAGAATCTTTGCAAGAGTTGGATTGGAAAGTAACTACAGGAGCTCATTTGTTACCTAGTATGAAATTGTATCATGAAATAACATTGGAAATACAAATCAATACTTTGGTAATGATAAGAATATCTTGGACACTGTTGTCCTATCTGCTGATCTCACCCTCATCCTCTCATGAACATTATCCCTCATATATTGTGCAATACATACCCAATTCCCATTAATCTCTGATGTCCCATGTCGGACTAACTTTCCCAGCAGGAAAACCATTGTTCCTGAAGCATAATCCAGCTCCAATCCGAGGTTCTTGAGTATCAACCTGGCACCATTTTCATTATCCCTGATGGTCATTAAACAGTCATACCAAGGCCCTTGTGAATTGTTGTCCCAATGCAAAGGTGTTGTGCAGTTGCTAATTAAACTGAATCCTGAGAAAGGCGTCATCCAGAGCTGGAAAACCTCCAGCACATCCTCACCATCCTTTACCATCTCTGGGTTGTCAGCCAGCTTCTTCAGCACCTCCCACCTAATCTCATACAATTCTGGATGAATGATGCTGAGCAAGGCACCCATCAGCACGAATTATTCAGAGGTTTCTTCCAGCCATCCAAGTGTCAATAAGTTCCCCAATCTGCGCTTCAAGGTCTTTGAACTCTCGGGCTTGTATTTAGGTGTCTAGAATAATTGGAGGATAGAAATGAAGTCCCTGAAATATGAAAAGCTTCAACTTACGTGGTGTGCTTGCTGGAACCAAGCTGGTGAGAAATTTATATTACCAGGATATGGCTGACATTCTCCAGGAAGCTTATAATTCTTAGGATCTGAATGCCAGTGTGTGCTGGCTGAATTTGGAGCAAGGAATCCTCTGAGGGAGTCATCCATCTTAAGTGCAGCCTCCCAAAGAACTTCTCTACAAGCCATATGTTATTGGAATGAATGAAGGGGGGTATTATATGAACAAGTTCTCACCTGTCTTTCCCTGCTCAGGACATAAGGCAGGAACCAAACTACAATCTGTTTGTGCATGTCTATGACAATGCTCGGCTCAGTAAGAAGCATCTGTCCATCGGAATTGCCTTCAACAATCCAGGACACCTCCTTAGAATCATTTTGACCAGTTGGTTTCTTCAGTAACTTCAAGTCATATTGTTGCGCATCCCAATCCTTTAATTCCACTGTAGTCATTTAGCGGTTAGTATAATTAAATTGACAAAACCTAAATATTACCTCAGGTGCAATATGCCTGAGCTGCTATTGTTGCTATTTGCTCACAGTCAACCACTAGTTGAGCTGATAGATGAAGCGGGGAACTGGGCCAGGACTGGCTTGGTCAAAGATTGGCAGCTTTGACTTCAGCTCTCCGATAAACAGTTTGTTCTCATTTTCCTCAACCTTCTTCGCAAGCACCCACCAAAATCTTTCCTGAACATATTTAGATATGATGTCAGTCAAGAAAAAGGGTGAGTCAGATGGTAACATATTGAACCAAATGTCAAGTAGATGAGATGTAGAAAATGAATCAATTTTACAGATCAGTGGCCAGGCCTTTATCTACTGGTGACTCAAATAAATCTGACATCTGTCATTCCGATTATCAAGAACATCAGGTAAAATGAAGTGTCACTCCTATTGTTGTTGATTCCGATTCCGATTACATTATCTTTTATCTCCGAACATCATCAGTGATTTTGATATCTGATTCTGATAAAAGATTGGTAATAGATGCTGAATTCTCTCATCGATATCGATACCACCGACAATGAGTGTTCCAAAAGTAACATGCCAGGCAGTTGTCGATTACCTCTGCTCCCGAGCTACATAGAGCTGCAACTTTTGAAGCTAAACAGCCTCATTGCCAATCAGGTCTCAATCAATATTATCATATTTGGAAAGCCAGGATGAAGACAGAACTTGTAAGTTGCATTACTCTTTCATAAGTACATATTTGATTTGGTGTTAGGATATTCTAGAAATTATCCTTGGATGGATGATCCTTGAGGACAAGTTCCTTTATCTCACCCCTTTTCATAAAAGACTGCATTCAGTGGTCACCAACATATCAAGTTTGGATATTGGGACATTCAAGTGAAGCCTTTGTTCACTCAGGGAGGCTACTGTGGACATCGACTTGACAAGGATTGTGGAACCATACCTCAATCCTTGGTGGATGACTGCTTCTCCCAAGATCACTAATCCAGACCTTTTCCATGATGTACCGATATTCCGGAACATGGTATATTGCATTAGATCTAACTAGAAACCAGAAAGATAACATGATTTGCCATCAATAACAGGTGGGGCCAAGTGTCAATCAAATTTCCCCTTCCTTCCAATCAAGGCTTTTGCTTGATGTTACACATAGTCAGCAGGATTTGGCACTTGCCTTGCAAATGGTACATCTAGCAGTGGGGGAACTCTTAATAGAAAGGGAAGTGGGACTGCCTGAACTGGATGAGGAAATTCCTGATGTGGAATGCCCAACAGTCCAACTCAGCTTGCCTTTGGCGAGCTGATCAAAAGGATCTTGACCATCAGAGTCTCATGGCTTGTGGCTATACAATTTATGTAACCATTGATAATCAATATATACACCTGAAACATCCAGAGATCGTTAGATAACCAACAATGAGTGTCAACTGGAGCCTACTGCTAGTGTTTATCCAGGAAGGTGTCATAGATTTTCCTTTTTTGAACAACACCGTAGCACAAGAATTCATGGACGTTCTCATGTCACAGAGTTGGTTTATGGTCGGAAACAGACCAGATAACAATTGTCCTATGGAGGAAATATTGCAATATCTCACAGCTATTAGAGAAGAATGGGTAAGTGAACCAATGGGAAATACCATTTATTCACTTAGCTGAAATTTTGCAGGGTGCAGGTTGGCAATTCCTGGGGAAATGTTATCTGAAGAGCTTCCAGATTGCAGTTCCAGAATTTTACAAGAAAATGCATCACCTTCTTAAGGTGGAGGAAGAGCCTGCAGCACTCCTTGAAAAGATCAGAGGATTCAATCTGAATGACTTGGAAGAACATCGTACCACTCCTGGCCAGAAACAACAGCACTGGTATTTGCTAACTTGGACCGATGAGTGGGGTATGGGTCTGGAGCAAACACTTAAAGCATACAGGGAATATGTGAGTGATCGTCTTCACATTAAATTGTATTTCCAGTTAAAACTAGACCATGCTCATTGTAGAATGCCACTTCTGGTGACAACACAAGACATCATCCTGTGCTCCTGAATGAAATCTTACCAGGGATGATTTTGGCATATCAAAACATGTTGGAGAGTCAGGCAAGATTGCCTAGTATTAGGGCAGCCATAAGGGATGATTTGACATAATGGAGGGCTTTGTATCATTAGTAAAAATAACACTGGCATTCCATTCTTTTTCCTCATGCATCAGATTGCAGTAAGACCAATCAAAGTAGAGAGGAAGCCAGGGTAAGATTGGAAGTATGCATTCATCAGAACCTATATTGAATCAAAGGATTATCAGCATGCTTGCATTAGATCAGACATGTATATTAGATCCTAGGTATGTCCACCTTGGTATTCTGAATTGGATGAATTGGATCAGATTAGAGCAGCACTGCAACTCCATCAACTTGGATTGGGGTAGGACTTATCATAATATCCTGATATAGGAAGGTTGATCAGGGCAGAACCTTGGATTTCAGCCAATTTTAAAATCATGTCTGATTGTCCATTGGATCAGCAGATCCCCATTATTGGGTCAGAGATATGATAAAATTGGATTGAAGAAAACATATCATTGGCTCAGATTTGCAGTGGACTACACTGGAGATATGAATGAAATTCCAAAACAGCTTCTCATGCCTTCAATTCACAATGTCAGAGTTCCTCTAACTTAACGCTATGGTAGTCTGCTCGCGAAAGCAACATTGGCTTCAGCCTAATGTGTAAATCACCTGACAAGGAGTATACCACTTGACCCTTGAATATCCTTTCTGATATATGGTGGTGTACACTGATATAAAGTGTGCCAACACAATATTTAACACGTCATGTATATCACAGACACTGGAGAGGACGAGGGGCTTAGATTTATTCTTCAGATACATTTGAATCCTCAGAATGATTTCTTTGTGCCTATATGACATGTGGTGTGACCCAAATGAGATGTTCCGATCCAATATTTATGTTAAATAGATATGAAGTGTGGCGACCCAATATTTAAAAAGTCATGTATATCACAGACACTGGTGAGGATGAGGGGCTTAGATTTATGCTTCAGATAAATTTGAATCCTTGGGACAATTTCTTTGTGGCTATCCAACATGTGGTGTGACCTGATATGAGATGTTCCAATCCAATATTTGTGTTACCTGATCCGATATGTAGATGTAATGTCAAGCTGATCCAATATGAAGAGTGGGGACCCAGCATATGATGTAGTGTAGTGGTGTTCCGACCTGATGTAAAGAATGCTGACTACTGATAGGCATTGAAAGGGTATACTCCAGAGTTTACATGTTCCAATCTGACGTGATGTGGATATCAAGTGTTCTCATCCAGTATGTGTGATAGTCTGAGCCTAGATATGAAGTGACCTTTGCAGTCTGCTACACTGGAGATATAAATGAAAATCCACAACAACTTCTCAGGAATACTCCAAATATCGGCCATAAATATCAGATCGGGACACCACATGTTGGATCAGCTGCCTTCACATGTCCGGTCCAACAAATATATCAGATTGGAAAGAACACTTCAAGATGTCAGGCCACCACATATCGGATCAGAACAATTGACCTATCAGCCTCACATATCAGATTGGGATACAACATGTTGTGTCCAACAAATATATCAGAGCAGAAAGAACAAGATGTCACACCACCCTCCAGGTCAGATCAGAACATTTCACATATTGGCCACAAATATCGGATTGGGATACCAGATGTTGCATCAAACAAATATATCAGATCAGAAAGAACACCAAGATGTCACACCACCCCCCTGGTCAGATTGGAACATTTCACATATCAGCCACACATATCAGATTGGGATACCACATTTTGCATCCAACAAATATATCAGATTGGAAAGAACACCAAGATGTCACATCAACCTCCAGATCAGATCAGAACATTTCACATATTGGCCACAAATATCGGATTGGGATACCAGATGTTGCATCCAACAAATATATCAGATTGGAAAGAACACCAAGATGTCACACCACCCCCCAGGTCAGATTGGAACATTTCACATATTGGCCACACATATTGGATCGGGATACCACATTTTGCATCCAACAAATATATTGGATCAGAAATCATCATCATGAGTTGCACCACCCCATGTCAGATCAGAACACTCCACATATTGGCCCAAACATATTGGATCAGGATGCCACACATTGGATCTGTAGTCTTCACATGTCTGGTACAACACATATATTGGCTCAGAAAGCATCATGAGGCAAACCCCCCCATGGCAGATGGGAACAATTAACCTATTTGCAAAAAAACTCGGATCAGGACACCACATGTTGGATCGGCTCCCTTCATGTCAGGTTAAACATATATATCTGTTCAAAAATTATCATGAGTCACACTGCCCTATGTTGGATCAGAACACTTCTGATATAGGCCAAAAATATCATATCGTCACCAGATGTGGGTTTGTAAATAAATATAACAGATCAGATCACTTCATGGTGAGTCACACCCCCATGTCAGATCAGAACACTACAGATATCATGACCAAAATCCCACAAGTCATCATCAGGAAATTCAAGGGTCAAGAAGTATACTCCAATGAGTGATTTATCCATTAGGCTGAAGACAATGTCGCAGTCTTGACCAGACTACTATTGTGTTAAGTTAGACGAACTCCAACATTGTAAACTGAAGTAATGAGAAGTTGTTGTGGAATTTCATTCATATGTCCAGTGTAGCGTACTTCAAAGGGCACTTCATATCTTGGCTCAGACTATCACACATACTGGATCAGAACAATTGATATTGAATCAGAAAACCACATGTCAGATTGGAATATGTAAACTCTGGAGTATACCTTACAATGCCTATCGATAGTCAGCATTCTTTACATTGGGTCAGAACACCACTACCTCATATGCCAGGTCCTGACTCTTCACATCAGATCAGCTTGACATTACATCTACATATTGGGTCAGGTAACACAAATATTGGATCAGAACATCTCATATCAGGTCACACCACATGTTGGATAGGCACAAAAAAATCATCCCAAGGATTCAAATTTATTTGAAGAATAAATCTAAGCCCCTCATCCTCTCCATTGTCTTTGATATACAAGATTTGTTAAATATTGGGGTCAGCACATTTCATATCAGTTTACACTGCCATATATTGGAAAGGATATTCAGGGGTCAAGTGAACACTGCTACTTCATGTGGGATTGGAACACTTCACATATCAGCCAAAAATATCACTTCAGGACAGCCACCCTTCATGTTGGGGTGAACAAAGATTTTGGATTGGAACACTTCAAGATCTCATACCACCCCCCCAGGTCGGAGAGGAACATTTCTCATATCAGCCAAAAAATATCGGATCAGGACACCACATATTGGGTTGAATAAACATAACAGATCACATTACTTCATGCACTGCTGGGACTGACCTGTGTTTCCCATGGAAACACAGCTCAGAAACATGTTTTAAGACTTCTGATTTGTATATCCTTTGGATATTCTCAAGATGTATTTAAAAGACATACCAAGGAAATATTTTACATGTATCCAAGCTGTATCAGCAAGAAACACAAAAAGTGTCTTCTACAATGTTTCTTTCAGATCCCTTCTGGAAACATTTTTCGTGTTCCCTTTGTGTAAGTTAGAGAAACACTTTTTATATAATTATAGCTGTATCTGCAGAAAACACTCAACATGTATTTCATTATGTGTTTTCTATGGATACATGCAAAGGACAAAGGGGTCACCATG
>QMFE01001601.1:0-29469 GCA_003314665.1 Tricholoma sp. MG77
ATCTCTCCGTACACAATGATTTAACTGACAAAGTTGCGAACCAACTGGAGTCCCCAGGGGCATCATGGAGGCAACAAATTCGATTCATTATAGGAGAAATGATGACTCCTGATCACATCATATGGGTGGATGAGGAGGAGGATTCGACTGACCAATATTTTACTCAACGTGCGTTACATAAAATTAAAGATCGATTCGAGATGTGAGCAGGTCATTTCGGACAGGATCAGTCACTAACGTCCATTGTAGGCCTCTCCTTAACACCTCGAGTGTTGTTAGGATGTTACTAGCGGAACAATTGGGTAAATTGGTTTGTTTGCTTGCTCACTGCAATCAACCTCGGTGTTCCAGCGATGCTGTAAACGGGAATATTGCAACAATCTCTCCCTGCCTTCCTGTTATCTCCCGTCTGCTGGAAGGGCCGGAGGATGAGGTAACTAAGGATGTACGCCAGCGAGTTTTTGCAGGTTTTAGTCACGTCATCAAGCACCATCCTCGAAACCAAAGGTTCGACGGATTAGATGGCGTCACCCATGTCATATTTCGTGGTCTTATAGACAGAGATAGGAGTGCCAGACTTGCAGCAGGGTAAGCATCTGTTTAAGCATGCTTATCTACTCTTTTAATTTGTGGACAGCAAAACTTTGGCAGCATTCGTTGAGCTTTGGGGCAAAATGGAGCAAGATGTTGAACCTCTCTTTTTCCCTCTTTACCGCCACCTTGATGTCGAGAAACTGCCGTTGAAGGAGACTCTCCTTATCTCTATCGGTTCTATGGGAAGGTAGGCTCGTATTTTAACACCAATTACTTTCTGGTTATAATATCTGCAGAACGGTGAATACAGAAGTCCTAGGCCAGGTGTTGTGCCTTCTCATTGCTCAGCTAGGAAAGCAAAACCCTGTCTTGAAAGGTTGTGCTTACATGCAGGTCAGTAAGCCCTATGTGCCGTGGACCATCTCTCAATCGATGCTTGCAGCTCCTTGACGTGATAAAGTTTCACAACAAGTCCCCATATGTCCTTCTTAGCCCTTACCTGGATAAAATTGCTCCCTTACTCGTCTCTCGCATGTGCATACAGCCTGCGTTGCTACAAGAAACTTGTCGACTCATATCGGTTGCTCCGGCCGAATTCGTTACTATCAACTTGCGTCGCACACTTCCTCATCTGTTTGGTAGTTGTGAATTGAAAGTTTTGGAGATGATTGCAAAGGACCTTTCAAAAATTCCCTCCACGCTATTTCTTGATTACTCCCCCAACATCCTTGCTCACATCTTTCGGCTCGAAGCCAGCCAAACAAATAAAGCACTTGCATTCGTGGCAAAGGTCTTGTCCGATGCTGCAGACCGTGGATCTATCAACATTGCAACTGTGGTGAAAAGCAGTGGCTTACCATTGCTCGCTGAATTAGTTGTTGGTATGGGTGATGAAGGAGCGAGAGCGGATACTGTGAGGATTTCTTCCTCTGCATACGTATGGTACAGCCATACTCTAACTCAGTACACAGGCTGTGGCGGCGTTGAAGAAAGTTCACCGATGTGTGACACCAGTTCCCAAAGGACGTACTCCCCTGGAATTAGATCTTGGGGCTTATCTTAAGGAACACATGTTGGGCTTGATAACTCATATCAGCGAGATGGTGCAAGAAATTCCCCGCAAGTATTCCACACAGGCGAAGTGTGGTATCCTGCGTAGCTTAGGCGCATTGGTCAGACATATTGGTCCTGCCATCAGCAATATTGCTCCTCAAGTATGTCTATATCATCTGTTTCTGTTACACTTCTCACTCATTTTTTTAGTTCATGGCGACGTTCCAAACAACAGTGAACATTCCCGAATTGTCAGAAGCAGCCCTTGAGAGCTGGCATGTGTTCTTAGCCATACTAGGGCCCAATGAAATAGGACCGCATATAGGACCAACAAGTGCGGCTTTTGTTTCCTCGTGGCCTACCCTGTCCTCGGCTGCACGCGCATTGGTTCTGCAATCCCTGGAGTATATCGTGATGGAGGTCGGTAGTCGACTAGGAAGCCACCTGGATGATGTTGTTGACTTGTCAACTGTGCCTGAACTGCATCATATACACGACCGGCTGAAAGAGCTGCGGAGCGCTTGGACACCAAAAGATCACTTGCACCGAATCTTGGATCGCTCGTCAAGTGTCAACCTGTCTGTAGCCATCCTATCGCTAGGCGAACTGAAAACCTTTATGCTCGCTGAGCAGGATTTTATTCGAAAGCTTGCATCGGGTGATATGTTTGATCCTATGGTTGGTCAAGTCGTGGAAACCTTGCTTGCTGCAGCATGTCGTGATGGGGACGGGACTGAAGCTCTTCGCCTGCTCGCATTTGAAAGCATGGGCGTGCTTGGAGCAGTAGACCCAGATCGATGCGAAATAAAGTTCAGCGACCCGAGGATGATCGTGCTCAGTAATTTCACGGATGAGGGAGAAGCGGTGTTATTTGTGTTGCATCTTATTCGGGACCTTCTCGTTGGTGCATTCCGATCGACCAGTGATCTCAAATACCAAACTTATCTGGCTTATTCCATCCAAGAGCTGTTGCGGTTCTGCCAGTTCACGCCTGCTCTCGTTGCGGGCGGAAACGGAAGTTCCCTTCCTCTTCGAGTACGGAACCGGTGGAACAGCCTACCAAAACACGTACTGGAAACAGTCACCCCCTTATTGGAAGGTCGATTCACGCTTAATCCCATCAATACGCCTGACCTCCAACATCCTATTTATCCGAGTCAGTCGACATACCGTGAATGGATTCAGCTATGGACTGTCTACTTGATCACCAAGGTATCCGGACAAACAGCACAGAAAATATTCAGCGTGTTTCGTTTCGCAGTCCGAAATAAGGATGTCGCAGTGGCTCACCATATTCTTCCTCATCTTGTCCTTAATATTCTTGTATCTGGCGCCGAGGAAGATACGCATGATATCCGCCTTGAAATTCTGGCTGTTCTGGAGGATCAGGTGGATGTCGACTCGGGCTCTACGGCTGATAAGAAGTTGCTTAGTGCTCAGGTATGTCTTCATAAGAATTATAAACCATGCACCAACAAATCGTACCTTTCCTAGGTTGTATTCATGCTGCTAGATCACCTCAACAAGTGGGTTCGAATCGTACGTCAGGATGTCGGCACCAAGAAAGCGGACAACAAAAGATCCCGAGCGAACCAAATCGATAGTCCAGTAGAGGAGCAACTACTAAAGGTTGACTCGATATTGTCAAGCATCGATCAAAACCTCATGGCTAGAGCTGCTCTTCAATGCAAGGCGTACGCACGAGCCTTGATGAACTTCGAGAGGCAGATAGTGACTCTTCAGGGACGATCACCTCAAAATCAGGATCTGACTGGCTACTATGAGCGACTTCATGAAATATACTCACACTTGGATGAGCCGGACGGAATGGAAGGTGTTTCACCCTTGATACTTTCACCCTCCTTAGAACATCAGATACGTCAACACGAAAGTACTGGTCGGTGGACCTCTGCGCAAAGCTGTTGGGAGGTACGACTTCAACAATCTCCTGACAACGTCGACTTTCACCTGGGGCTCCTACGCTGCCTGCGCAATCTGGGTCATTATGGTAAGCCTGAAATAAAGTTATTCGCTTTCAATGTTTAAGCCGTCACAGATACTCTCCGCACTCATGTCAGGGGTGTCCTGATCCGCAATCCGGCATGGGAGTCTGCTTTGGCTGGTTTCCATGTTGAAAGTGCGTGGATGGTGGGTGCATGGGATGACGTACAGAGTATGGTGGAACGGACTAATGTTCAAACTTCGCCGATCGTCATCGCTCGTCTTCTTCTTGCCATGCGAACAGGGGATCAGACGAAGATAAGTCAATCGCTGTCCCTTGCTCGTACAGTTCTCGGCGCCCCCATCACAGCCGCTGGAGGAAAAGGTTATCGCAGGTCTTATGACGCTGTGTTAGATTTGCACATCACACACGAACTGGAGATGATCCATTCCGCGATCACTCTCCCTACTGATTCTCAAGGGGGGACTCAGCAACGGCGGCAAGTCCTGGCACAACTATCTCGCACGCTCTCAGCGCGCTTGGATTCTACCCTTCCAACCTTTCGTACCCGCGAGCCTGTCCTCAGCATGCGTAGAAGTGCTTTCGCCATGTCGTAAGTCTCTGCATACCTTTTTCCTAGTTAAAGCTAAAAGGTTCAAGTTCGGTTCCTCGTCGTACTCTTGTTGAAGAACTTGGCCGATCCTGGCTCGCCAGTGCCAAGATAGCTCGAAAGGCAGGACAGTGGCAAACAGCGTATAGTGCGATGCTTCAGGCGCAGCAGAATAAAGCACGCTTTACTTTCATGGAGAGTGCGAAACTCGTAAAGGTGATGGGTGAACCACTGCGAGCTATTCAAGAGCTGGAAAATTCCATGCGATCCCTGGGTCTGCTCGATAACAACGTACTTGATCTGACTGGTGATGATGAGGAAACACATCAGATGAAGGCTAAGGTTTGCCGCAATCCCTTGCATCTATGCCACGTCTGATATGGGAAGCTAGGCGCAAGTTCTCCGTGCTCGCTGGATGAACGAGTCGGACAGGTTTGAGGTGAATGCCATCTTCAAAACTTTCCAGAACGCATCAGAACTACAGCCAAGGTATTTCTTCGCTCCCCTCATCTCTTCTTTCATTACTTTACAATGTTGTGTAGCTGGGAAAGTGGACATTTCCGTTATGGTCAGTATCAGGACGAGTGCTTCAAGGCCTTGTCCCGTGCCGACCAAATTACTCGGTTTGCTGGCCTCATCTTGCTCTGGAGCGTCGGCTAAGTATTATTCTTCCAGGGGAATGAGAATGAACTTGTATACCGTGCGATGCTATGCGAAAGCAATTCGATTTGGATCGAAGTACGTATATCAAACTGTGCCTCGTCTCCTCACCATCTGGCTGGACCTGGGAGAAGACAGCAAAACCGCAGGCACAGATGTATTTAAAAAGTTGAATGACGTTGTTTCCAAGGCTATCAAAGAAGCCCCAGTCTACAAGGTGAATTTCCTTCATATCACAAGCATCGGGTCTTACTCGGTTTTCCCAGTGGTTCACAGCTTTCCCCCAAATTGTGTCTCGTGTGGGCCACACTAACCCAGAAGTCTATAAACATCTGGAAAGGTTGATTATGAAGGTTTTAGAAGAATATCCATACCAAGCCCTTTGGCTATTCACATCTGTTGTTAAATCCACAAAAGCTGACCGAGAGGCGCGCGGACGGCTGATATTGGATAAACTCCGTGTAGGTAACTTGTTGGTTTCAGACAAGCCGACTAATGCATACATCAGAACGAGCCTCACAACATACGCACCCAGCTCCCTACCCTTATCTCCCAATGTCTCGCTATGACTAACGAGCTGCTCAATCTCTGCGATCATCATATCGATGATGATGCAAAGAAGACATTGACCATGTCAAAGGACTTCAAAAGACTCGCAGCATTCGGTCGATCACCGTTGATTATACCTTTGCAAGAGTCTCTCACTGCCAGTCTTCCACCAACATCATCACTGGAGTCTACTCACCAACCCTTCGCCTCAAATCCTCCTACATTCGAAGGTTCGTTGCATACGAGACTCCTGAGAAGCCACAGTTGACATAACACAGAGTTTGCCGACGAAATCGAGATCATGCGCTCATTGGCCAAACCTCGGAAGATTACGATACGTGGTAGCAATGGACAGATCTACATGTTTCTTGGCAAGCCGAAGGATGATCTACGAAAGGACGCTCGGCTCATGGACTTGAATGCAATTATAAATAAGCTCTTGAAAGCGAATTCTGAGTCGCGTCGACGGCAGCTACGTAAGTCTTTGCTTGATCTACGTTCCTAACAGGATTCCAACCATGACTAGATATTCGAACATACGGAGTTGTGACCCTGAACGAAGAATGCGGCTTTATTCAGTGGGTTCCAAATACCATACCTATCCGGCCAGTCCTCGTCAAAAGATACGAAGCTAGAAGAATACGAAGCTGGGTATGTCACTTCTTCAAGCACATACATCTTGCTGATCTGTTCTCAAGAACAATGAGATGAGCGACGTTTTCAGAAAGATCAAGGATGCGAAGGAAAAGGAAGCCGCAGATTTTTTCCTCCAACACATCTTGCCTTTGTCCGGTGACTTGATGTTCTGCTCGAAGCTGGCCCTGATTTATTGTTACAGATTTCCCCCAGTGTTTCACGACTGGTTTATTGAAACCTTCCCTGAACCTACAGCCTGGCTTGCGAGTCGGCTGTCGTACGGCCGGACTGCTGCCGTGATGTCCATGGTGGGATTCATCCTAGGGTATGTTGTGTGCGTGCTGACCCGTCTATTTGTTGATTATTTTCCCCCCCAGGCTCGGTGATCGCCATTGCGAAAACATCTTACTTGACAGTAATACAGGTGACGTTGTTCACGTCGATTTCAATTGCTTGTTTGAGAAGGCTTGTGTAGTCAACTCTGATATTCATTCCTAGTCTGACATTAAACAGGGCAAAGGGCTGGAAACTCCGGAACGAGTTCCATTCAGGCTCACGCAGAATTTGATTGATGGGTTAGGTGTTACGGGCGTCGAAGGTATGTGAAGTTTTCTCACTATCTAATCTCAGCCTCAGGGGCGCTGTATAGGCGTATTCCGAATCGCATGTGAGGTCACGATGCAACTACTACGCGAAAACAAGGATTCGTTGATGAGTGTGCTGGACGCTTTTATACATGATCCTCTTGTAGAATGGGAAGACGAGAAGCGCAAAATGGTAAGGTTGCATTCTGGTGCTTCCATTTTTTGTATACTGAGAGAAGCGGTAAGGAACGAGACAGGCGTAATCAGGTCAAGCCATCCGTGAATCTTCGCATGCTTGCGAAGAATGCGTTGAACCCGATTGAGAAGAAGCTGAAGGGAATTTATTCTGCAAGCAAGGAGAAGCCGGAGAAGGAGATATCCACAAGTAATTTGGTCCAGATGCTGATTCAGGAAGCAACAGATCCGGTGAATCTGGTATGTGGACGATGCACGGATTCTAGTATGAAGCTCACGACTATTCTTTCAGGCCAAGATGTATCCTGGGTGGGCTGCTTGGCACTGACTCATACCCACACTTGTCCAGCGATGACGATCATCTACAATTGTATTACCACAATGTACATACTAGAAATACAGTCATATAAAGTACGCTATGCTATGAACTTACAGCTGCCACCTGCTTTTGTAACATCTCCAGCTCTTTCTCCTTCTCAATCAGCATGTTTCGCCATCTTTCCTGCTCGGCAATAACGGACTGTCTTGCCTCTTCAAGCCTCTCCGCTTCTTCCTTCTCCATCAAAGCTGTAAACTCTGGTGTACCACCTTTGGAAGCCTCCAGAGATCCCGGATGAGCCAAGTGGAAAGGCACTGGTTTGCGCTTGCTCTTTGGCAACGGCGTGGGCGGATGGTTTGTGAGTATGTTCAAGAAGTTCTGGTAGGGGTCGTTGAAGACTATTTCATCGTACTGCCAAGAATGCACCGGGCCGGCCTTGACAGCGACGTCGAGTGGTGGAATTTCGGGTTCGCCGTGGGCTGTCCAGGGATGAAGTTTCAGATGATGGTACATCGTTATTGCTTTTTCGCCAGACTCTGGGACGAACGTGATTCGGATTTGGATTTCAAACTCTCCCCACCTAAGATCTTTCTTTAGCCGTACATTTAGCGAGCACAAAGTAAACCACATTACCCAGTTTCAGACACTTCAAATGGCGGTTTGTCGATGTCTCGACGCATTCTGTCAGTTGTGGAAAGTAGTATGAAGAGAAAGGGTAACGTACTTCGAGATGGATTGGGGTAAGTGTCGTGTAACTTGAAGGTGACGCGTTTTATGAAGTGACTGAGATCATCTGCTCCGCCAACCTCGTCAGAATCTGGCAAAGACGCAGCGCTACGAATAGCGACAGTCCATTTGTGCGTATGGTCAGGCGATGGAAAGACATCACGCTCCTTTTGGGTTATAACTGTTGCAGTGTTTCCATAGATTATTGGCCGAAAGATGCTTAGACCCTAGCATACACGACAACGAGGATAAACTATATGAAACGTATAGAAATGGATGAACATACTCTGATACGAACGCGTTCGCCTGCAGTAGACATGGTCGCCGGATGTAACCGACACAAACTCCGCAACTTCCCGTTGGCGACCTCTTCCTTTAACTTCCACCATGCTTCTGTCACCTCTATACGATAGTATGCATCCATACGCTGTATTTCTGGCGTACTTCTAACACGTCGTGAAATATAGAACCTAATCGCATTCTTGAGAAGCAGAAGGCCCTACAGGTACGACCAAAACTTTTGGTGGTACCTTTGACACGTTTATTGATCTCTGCTTCAGAATGACCATAGACGGATCATGAGCCGTTTGCCCAGATCTCAGCTCTACCTTGGTCAGAATATACTTCAAATCGAGTATTAAACACCCACCCTAACAAGCAGATTCATAGGGTTTTATGGTGCCGGGTTCTGCGTCAGCATGGTTGCAACAGGTTACGGGATATACTCGTTAATAATGGTGCATACATCTGCTGCTGTGTTTCCAGATTCCATGGTTGACATGAACTTTAGGGAAAGCCAGCCACAGCGCCAAATTAGATTTCACAGGTTTCTGAAAACGGCCCAAAACTTCAGAGCTTCAGCGCTTGTCATCATGATTAATTTCATGTTTTATGAAGATCAATTCTTCGCTTTGACTTATCACCACCATCATATAAATGCAAATAACAGACAATGCGAGTTGCTCATCAAGACCTAATTCACGTTATGGGTTCTTAGATGGTGAAGATGATGTTTCTTAGTGAGTTGTCACAACACCAAACTTTGTTTTGTCTTGTTCGATGAGGACGGGAATGATGATACCCTATCTACGATTGCAACTGACGGCAATGTGCGCTGATAAAGTCTGTACACGCAATGCTTCTACTACGGTAACTAAACAATAGTTTTAGAAGTGTATCATGTTAACAGGTTGTGTCCCTTAAGACCATCAAGATCAGGGAAGCTTGTATCAGGTTTGAAGCGCCATTAGATCAGATCTTACCAGCTTGCCATACTGTTTACACTTAGTGTGCCCCCTCGTTTCACCATCTTTTATGTGAAATGACTATCGTCGTTCCTGACTCTCGTTTTGGCCAACGGCACCCTTTCCTCTTCCCTTCATGGCACTTACTGGCACAACCTTCCTTCATAACAATTTCACACAACTTAAGCTTGATGAATGTCCGGATTACTATGATTCCGTCGCCAACGTCACTAGAAGGTGTGTAGCAAACGTTCCTGAGTTGGTTAATCTTGGACTTGGACGGCCCTGAACCATTTCCGGATCACTAGTAATAGCAGTGCGACCAACAAGAGCGTGCACTGGCCTAGTGCTCCGTTGGACAGGATGAATTCACCATCGAGGTGTGTTTAAGCCCTTGTATGCCATGTTGAGGCTTAGGCTGATCTATATCATGTCCCGGCAACAAAGTGATCCCCCAATTCGACGGGAACGTTACGTCTACACTTACGATCTGCCACTCGCAGGATCGATCCCTTTGCAGTTTCTAATAGCGTACGTATTGTCTTCGATCTTTATCTGATAACGTATTCAATCGGAATCTAGAGTCGAACCTACGTCTGGCAAACCGGAACCTGGAAAATATACCTTCTCGCTCTCACTCAGAGTCAATGGAATTGTGCGTTCTCTTGGAGAACCCGTTATTCTACGACTCCACGTCGATCCGCGGTCACTCCAGTTCGCTGTTTTGTGGGTGCAGTTTATCAATGTTTGGTGTTGACAAATTACTGACCCTTGCCAATCAGTGTATTCGCGGCTAAAACAAGCATTCCCCCGGGGAGCTTATGGTCCCTACGAGTGTGGCTGCGTGTGAACGACATTGCTCATCGGTTATTTGGCGAGGATGATTTATGGGTGGGCAAAGATCTCGACTTCAACATAATCGGTGACGCATCCTTCGCGCGGTTGAAGAGTGTCGATGCGAGAGCACAGCTCTATCACGGATTTGTTGGAAAAGCGCTGATTACGTTCATCATACGGTATGTATATCTTGCTCAGATGTGTTCACCTAAGTCTCATGCTTTCAAGATGGAAACGAGTAACCGCAAACATTTACAAGTATTCCTTGGATTATGAAGCGGGTGGTGTAGGTAGAAACCTCTTCGATGATATTCAACTGGACATCGAAGGTGATCCTCGCACAGTAACATTCCTCATTTAGTGAGTACTCACGCCCACCTCGCTTGCCCTTATCCAAACCCTTAATATCAGTACTGTCCCTATCCCGTCAACCCCAACCGGCGCAACACATCGGATCCGTGTCTGGCTCAAGTCACTGATCAACATATCTTCTGAGGAGCCGCCGACGACATTCTCAATGCCTTTTAACGATTCTTATGTCTATCAGAGGATCTGGAAATCCGACACTTTCAAGGTCGGCGCTCGGTTGGACTTCGAGTCCCTGGGGAATAAGGCAATCATGGGTTTTTCCTCTGGAAGTCCCCAGACGATTGTGTCCACTAGCCTGCCTCCTGAGCTGTCTCGCAAATCTTCTCAGTCTGCGTCTCATACTACCGATAGGTCAACACGGAGTCCACGACACTTATGAATGCTGTTATGCTATTGGAGTTCTATTTACAATATCACTTAAAAGATGATCACATATTGGCATCTTAACACAGGGTCTAAAGTTACAGTTATATTAATGTATCAGTACATTGTTAGTATGACAGCTTATGATATTTATGTTAATTGTGTATCGCAATCAGACTTTGACCTTTTGAACGAGGAACTCTTTCCATTCTTTCTCTCCCCAGCTACTGGAGATCTCGCTTGCTACTAACCCATCCCACAAGACAGTTGGTGACACATGGATGCCGTTTTGCCGCGAGAATTTGACTGCGACCAATCAAAATGATCATAAAACACCCTAAACAGCCTGTACGCACTGGTATACTTGAGATCATCGGTGACTGCCACTCCGCCGTTCGGAGAACCCTTGAGCTTGAGAAGCTCTCTGAATTCTTCCACGGCATGGGAAGGAATAACTTCAGCAGCGATGTTGGCAAGGTTTTCGCGGACCTGTACCGGCGTGAGATTGGACGCCGGAATATCAAAGAAGTCCCCCTGCTTTTTGAACAGCTGCGAAAGAATTGGATGATCAAGGTCTCGTGCCCAGCGAGAACAAACGTACAGCGAGGCTATAGGGCCAGAAAGCTTTGGGGGAGACACGCGCCACCTGTCAAGTCATTGACAGCTGACGCTAGGTACACAAACTCAGCGGGAGAGTACTTACTGCCAGGGCTGATTCGTGGGTGAGCGTGGAGGAGGAATGCCATGGTTGGACTTGAAGCCTGATTACAGTCTTTACTTTTCCATCGTAGATACCGCCAGCATCAAACAAAGGCTTAAGGACGCTGTCAATTGTCAAAGACATCTTGGCACTGCTTTGATTTAGTGGCGGAAGTCAGGGCGCCTGTGGGATGATCATCACCTGAACGGACAGACGTAGTCCACTAAAAGCATTGCTACCTGTCAGTCTGTTTCAGCATGCACCTGCACCAGGTAACTTACAGAATATGTCGAGAGTGTGAGGGGCATCTGGATGGCCAGCTACGATTAAAGGTCGAAGAGAGGGTTGAAGAGCCATGTGTGTGCTATAAATAGAGACGCGTCACGTTGTTTGATGTTGAAGGTTCTGCCAAACGTTTCTCCATTTGTACTCTACATGGACTTTCCGACTTTCACAACCCAACTCAACGACGCACTCTTGGCAGAGAACGGTCCCAACCTTGCATTTCTCCTACGACCCACTAGTCCACATGGAAAGGCTCTCGTCAAGGAGTTTCGCAATCCAACGGTATACGCTGTTTAACCCATCACGTCAGGTTTAGTTATTGTGATTTCCAGCGCATAACACTCAGTCGGTATGATGGTTGCATGCAAAGTCCGTGGGATGAGATCGCAATTCAGTATGTTTTGACATGTACACATATTGCGAAACGAAGGCCCTTGGAAGCATTCAAAGAGCAGTCCACTCTGGTGTCGTGAGTGTGTGACTCGATTTCTTGCCAGTGGTACAACTCAACATGGGTGGTTTTGGTTTAGCCATTTCTACCGATCTTTCACTACTGATCGAGGCTGGACGCTGCCTACGTTGTTTTCGATCCTTCGAGATTTGAGAGATTTAGCGTTGGATGTGATCAACTCTCTCACCGTTTATCACTGAGTCTCTGAGTTGCGTGCAGGCAGATTTCCATGCCAAATACAATGGGCAAAAAAGCGAGTGCATGGAGGAAGCCGCAGGCATCATCGCGAAAGCTTTTGGAATCTGTATGAATGACAGGTAACGGACATATTTGAGCACTCCGCTCTGGCTCAACAAGTTGATAGGACGTCTCCGCCAGACCAGTCACGTAAGTGGGGCGTTTATTATGTTGTAGGTCTCGTGTTGAAAAGTTACTTTCGGGTGAGTATTTATTTTGACCATAAACTGTTTTCTCTACTCGACGTTCGTCCCTCCAGGTGAAACGGATATCGTTGTCCAAGAACATCCTGAGGGCTCTTGATGCCAATGCCGACCTTCCTCCATTGTCGGCTTATCCTCGTTCGCACCAAGTAAGCGTTGGGGGCATTTTCACATTGGTTTTTTGACTATTACCTCACGGACACTGCCCAAGGTCACATATCGGTATTACTTAGGAATGCTAAGCTTCCTAAATGAGGAGTATAGCAAGGTCTGTCCAGTTCGTTAACTAATGAATAAATCCTCATCCGCCGTTTTTCGTAGTCTGAACAAGAACTAACTCTCGCATTTTATCACTGTCACATCGGATCTCACAGTAATCAAGAGCACGTTCATGAATCCTTTGATCATGATAGTGACATACTAATTTGGTTCGTTCCAGACGCATCCTGACTTACCTTCTTCCCCTCCGCATCCTAAAAGGTCATCTGCCATCTAAAGAGCTGATGCAACGTTTCCCAGTGCTTCAGGAACTTTTTTCCCCTTTCATCTTCGCAATCCGTGTCGGCGATATTGCAGCATATGACAGGGCACTAGAAAAGTGGGAAAGAAGGCTCCTTGAACTTAACCTGTGGCTCACGCTTGAGAAAGCACGCGAGCTCTGCTTGAGGGGTCTGTTCCGGAGAGTGTAAGCTTGACTTTCTAGTGCCAGCCACGGATACTTACGTATGGTTTGAACACTAGCTGGGTGGCCACAAACAAAACAACACGGATTCCGATAACGATGTTCCACTCTTCTTTGAACATATCAGGGATCGACGTTTCACAGGAGGAAGCGGAGTGTCTTGTGGCGAATATGATCTATAAAGGGTTCATACGTGGTTATATTAGCCACGAGAAACAGATGGTGGTGTTGGCCTCGACGAATGTATTCCCGAGGCTTGCTGACCGACAGGCACCGTTTTCATTGATGTAACACGCCAGATCCTCGTAACACGATTTCGTCCCCAAAGAAAACCGAAGCAGAATTTGAATCTAGTCTGTTGCTCTCACATATCAGACCTTACTAATTCTCATTCTCAACCGCGCGCACGCTTGGATCACCTTGCAATATCAATCAGAAGCGTTCGCCCCAACTTGTTGACAAGCATCAGCGTCGGAAGAGTCACGAGTACCCCGCATAGACCCACAAAGTTTCACCTGAACTGCTGGACGTCGACACCCAATGTTACAAATGGATATCGTCTCTACCAACCGCCATAAAATCAACTTTTTTTTTGCTTGCTCCTGACTGACTCGCTCCCGATATTTGCACGGCCAAGACCCTAAGGCCAGAATCACTGAGCCTTCCCCGTATCCCTATGCCTCTTTCTATTCAGTAAATGTAGCGAGTCCCGTCACTTGCTTGATGCCATCATTCCCTAACCCTCCTTTCTCGTTGAATCACCATTCCGACATTGTTGTTCGTCGATCACCCTATGGGGACATCGCACCTGAAGAAAACGGTTCACTCGAAACAAAGGATCATCCATGACTTGGGTTTCCTGGACGTGGGTACAATCACTTCATCCCAAGTAGGGAAATAAATTTCGACGGGAACGGTTTCTGAGGTTCCCGTGAGATGGGGCACAACATATATAGCTTTTTCTCTTGTACGCCAGAGCTGAATTTCTTTCATGAACGCCGCAGTTGCGTCCAAAACAATTCATCCTAATTTGCCAGAGACCTCTCAGTTGTTGCGCTCTCTGGCTATCCCTATTATCCATCTCAATCCGTTTGGCGGATATCTACGCTCCAAGGGTCGAGCAGAGCACTTGTAAGCACCTTCGATGCAATCGAGAGAATGAAGTGCAGAGTAATAATAATAATATCCACCTCAAGAACATTGTATGTAGCATCGGTACAGAATCTAGCGTTAAACATAATTTACATATGTACTCTTATGCAAAATAACTGAACCCGAACGTAACTGCAAAATATACCAATTTATTTTTTCGTTTTGCGTTTCCGTGCTGGTGACGAAGGACCCGCCTTCTGCGCCGGCTGCGAAGTTGGTTGGGGGGTTACGGTGATTGTTGGTATCGTCACCTGTTGCGATTTGGGTTTTGGTGCTTTCGGGGGCGAGCCCCGATGCATCAAATTCATTACCATAGAGGCGAGACTTCCGGTTATAAAGAATAACAACCAACGGGGTACTATGACAGAGACGTTGTAAATTTTGGTCAGGACGAAGGCGAGGTATGTCATGAGGAATTCCCTGGGGAAGAAAAGACATCATTGATGACTCAGTTAAGGTTAGAGTGAATTACCTGCTTCCACCTGGAGAATAGGGAGATGACCAAGGTGGAGTAGCTTTCCAGGATTCCTCTTCAAGGAAAGTGCGCATAGCTCCGCTATTAAGCCTCAGATGGTGTGGTTTATAGAAGCGCAGGGTTCGGCTACGGTCCTTCAAAACAACAAGATACGGGGCTCTGCAGAAGTAAGCGTAAATAGTCAGAAAGAAAGTTCGTTGATTATGAAAAACGCACTGCCAGACAGCCCACTTCGTGGTGATAGCGGTAACATTAAAGTAGTCGATACGACCCCAGCGTAAGTTCGGCAAATCTCCGGCGATCTGGGTCTCATTGAAGGCAGAGTCGAACATCTCGTCGACGTATTTCGAGATGGCATCCTGTCTGCTTGCTGGTACCGTTCTAGGCTCGAAGATTAACAGTTCCACTCGTAGCAGCACATTATACGACTCACATAACGATTATCCATGTCCTGTCCCTCTCTTCCTCCTCCGTAAGAGGCTCGTTGACAATCAGGTCCTCATAATTATTGTCAGTTATGAGTGGTACGCGCTCATCCCACCAGTTCTTAGACTGCTCGAGTACACCCTGCGCCTTCTCCGTGATGTTAACACCAAACTGACTAAACAGAGCGACTGCTAGTTCGGACGTAAGGAGCTTTCTGAGGTCCAAATAACTGGCCAGACTGCTGGGTGAGATTCGCTTGCTAGCAGGGGCTTGTTCTTCAGGCAAGGAGGTAGGAGAAGCTTCTTCCGGAATCGGTTGGCCAGGTGCCCAGCCAGCGGAGAAATATTGGGCCTCGATAGATACAAAGAGAGCGAGTACGACCAGGATTGGATATAACTTCATGGTCGTCTACAAGGCTAGGTACTAGCCGATTTGTATCACTACAGATTGTGCTAATATTGGCGGCGGCTGTGATCTTAGTACATTATACTTTCTGTCATCTGAGTTATGTATACTGAGTGTCGCATTTACAGCGAGTTCGATAGCTCGACCTATTAGTTGCAATAGTTTTAGTAAAGAAACCATGAAGAAACCATCTATTGTGCTATACAGAATCACTTTCATGATACTTTGCTGGACTAGTAATAAGTATGAGGCAGTGTTGCCTGTCGACAGCTTACAACTCGTTGCACTTGTACATTGCATAAAGCAGGGAGAGAACGATCTACACCACGACCCGTACGTGCCTGTGGTATTCGTTACAGCTCGCACAGTCCAAGAATGTGAAACTGTCCTTGTTGAAGTGCCTTATGTAATATTGCATCGCAAAAATTCAAGTCTCTTTTATCCTTGGGGTAGAAGAGAGTCTGATAGCAAAATGGTGTCCTCATTCTCGATCAGTAGGACGAAATGATACAACGACTGAACGAGAGTGCACATGGTGACAAGCTTCCGACAGCTCAGCCTTATCAGCAAGTGACGGAAACACCTACAAGCACAGGCTGCAGGTTAGCAACGTATAATATGATGATTGAAAACATGATTCTGGCAGAAGACAGTTTCATAAGTGTCTTTCAAGTGAGGCGCTCCCAGCGCGGCTTCCGCAGATGGGTTGAAAGAGAGTATGCTCCTTGGATGAGTTTCGACGTTTGCATTCTGATGCTCTACTTCGCTTACTTCCTGGATTACGACGACATCCAATGGTTTGCTGGATCCTGCAGGGAACTTGCACGGGCCTTGGGTATTGAGCAGCATTGTTACGGCAGCCATGTCGTCCCAGGGAGGTACATCCAAGGCAAGTCTATGAATTGGCTGGGACCTTTCCAAAGTTAGTACCGCAGGTACGTACCAGCGCCACCCAGCCATGGGCGACCGACGAGGATTAATCGTCATTGCCATCGAAGCACAACCAACGAAAGCATTGTGGCTTTGGGCAACGGTCGGCTTGGCTGAGGCAACCCCCTGCAAGAATTCCGTGCAATCGGTCCCAGAATGGTTGGCTGTCAGCATGGGCACAGACAGTACCAGACATTCTGTTGCTAGCAACCACGACCCGGCCCACAAAGAGTTGTTACAACGCCATGGACACAAGATCGAAGCATGGTAACGATACTCACTGGTACATACATTGGCGTGATCATGAGCGACGTCAAGGCCCTTGTGATAAGCGGTTCAGTAACGAGTGAAGAAACGAGTACTCATTACTGTCACCGATCTGTAAGAGTTCAATTCGCGGCTAAGTAGTCTCTGTAGGAATTCAGAACTTTCTGATATAGTACTATAGTAGGAGGACGAAGTTCGAAGTCACACGTGTTTACTACTGCGGCTTGAAGCTTCCTCTGCTGGTTCCTCAAGGATACAAGGTCCTAGGTTTAATATAACCAAAGCAAGCGCGTCCTTCTATAGCCACAATCCCCCGCGGAAGACGATCTCATGAGGGGTTCTTGCCATGCAGGCATTTTCTGGGCCTTACTGGCCCTTTCATACGTTTCTGCGGCACCACAGGATGGTACGTCAATGTTCTCATCGCGTGCTTTGCAATCACAACGTTTCGCCCAGTCCCCTCTGCAGCGTCATTCTACGTACCATCGATACCTGACATCCACCAGGACCCTTCCCACCCATTAAACATATTCGCTGGCCAGCTATCCGCTGACCCGAACATCACCAGAGCGCAGAACGCAGAACTGTCTTCCCATTTGTACTTCGCAATGGTTAAGAATCGACGGACAGCTGACAGACAAAGGCTTATGTTCTGGTTTAATGTAACTATGGTTTCACACTTCTTTCACGAACTGTATTAACCCTTGCAATACGCAGGGGGGACCCGGCTGTTCGTCTTTCGATGGTTTGATGATGGAAATCGGTCCTTGGAGGATGGACGGGAAGGGTGGCTTTAAAACACAGGAAGGTGGCTGGGAAGAATACATGACGATGGTTTATGGTAAGGTCCATTTTCAAATACTTTCGAATACTAATATTCTTGTAGTTGATCAGCCTGCAGGCACTGGGTTCTCTCTAGTCAGCACAGATCGCTTTGTCCACACCACGGCAGAGGTGCGTGGCTTTCATGAACTTAGTTCTATGTGTCTTAAGTATCTCTGGAACGTTTACAGGCTTCTGCTCAATTCCTAGAGTTCCTGCGAAACTTTTACAAGGTGTTCCCCGAGTACAAAAACGTGGACGTATGCCCGTCTTTATTCTGAGAAACATCATCGCATCTAATGAAGTCCAAAGACTTATCTGGGCGGTGAAAGTTTTGCTGGACAATGGATCCCGGCTTTCGGTAACGCCGTGTCTTCCCCCTGCTCTACTGATCCTGACTACTCCGGGAAGCGGATGCTATCTTAAATTCAAACCTTGGAATTCCGCTTCGAGGAGCTGCCATCGGTAACGGTTGGATCGATCCGAAGAGACAATACTCAACTTACATCGATTTCGTTGTAAAAGTTGGGTTACTTGAGGAGAATTCTGATGTTCGTGATGCGTATTACCTCTGCTTGTTCTCAGTTTGAGTATTTCATCTGACAGGATTGGAAAGAGGCAAAAAAATACACAGATGATTGCATAGCGGAGATTAATAAACACAAGGACGATGAACCTATGTCAATAAAGGGGTGTGACAGGTTGGTGGTGAATGTCGTCGAAAGTCAGAAAAAGAAGTTCGTTGTCTTTCTGGTTTTACATGACGCGGTCCCTTCTCATGTTGATCATTCGCCATAGAATCGACGGAAAGGACTCGTGTCTCAATATCTATGATATCCGACTCCATGATACCTGGCCTGCTTGTGGCATGAACTGGCCTCCAGACATTAAGCCTGTTACAGATTACCTGCGCGTATGTTCTCGTTAGCAAAAGGCATCATACCAGATACTAACTTTATTAAACAGCGCAAAGATGTTGTTAATGCCTTCCATGCAAGCGCCCACACAGAAGCCTGGACGGAGTGTCGCGCTCCTCTCCACTCCGCATTCCGGGAACATACGGAAAATGCCTCTGTCACTGTCATGCCAAAAGTCTTGGCCAAGATACCAGTCCTTATATATGCCGGCGACCAGGACTTAATTTGCAACTATGTTGGACTGGAGGCAATGATCAAGGAAATGACGTGGAATGGCGCTACGGGCCTCGGGGTACTTGTTTATATCCATGGAGAGTAGCTCTCTTTTCTGACGAAGCTTCGCTAGACCGTGCAAACTCAATCATGGAATTTCAATAATACCCCGGCGGGAACATGGGTCACATCAAGGAACCTCACCTATGCCAAGGTACGCGTTACCTGTTAGGTTATTCCAGAAAGTTGTAACTGTCACTCAGATTTTTAATGCATCGCATATGGCCCCATGGGATGTCCCACATATCACACATGACATGATCCTACGATTCGTGGGTGTTAATTTCTCTGCTATTCTGGATGGCACGGCAAGGATACCCAGCAGCATTGGAAATATTAAAAAGCCAATACATATCGAACAAGTAGAAGCCAAACCTACTATTGTGCCGCTACCAGGTAAAACTCCTGAGCAGGACAAAGCAATGTGGGAAGGTATGTTAAAGTCTAGAAATTTGCCTGCCTAATGCCTGAATCATTTTTACATTGCAGCATACTATAATGCTGGGTCTTCGGCACTAGTTCTTCTGCTAATGTTCCTAGCTATCGGTACATTTGTCTGGTGTCGGGTACGGAGGAGACGTCTGCGATTACCGGCCAATCAGACCGAGGAGGAAAACATCCCTTTGAACTCAAGTCACAGATTTCAAGATGGGAACGACGACGAGGAGGTGGTGGATCAGGGCACATATAAACGAAAAGGGAAGGAGCGTGCAAGGGAGCCTCCTCAACCCCCTATCTTCGATGTGGGAGATAGTGATGACGAGGACGATAAGCTGCCTAGGAAACGGGATACTCAGAATGTTTAGATTTATGCTTTGTGTGCGTTGGATTTATTTATATAACCTAACAACACAATTAATTACGAGGCCTGTATTCTGGAAAACCATCTCATCATAGACGCGACCTGCCGACATTTATTCCTCGCAACTTTCTGGTATCTATATTTTAAAGGACGACTATTCTCGGACTAGTGGACAGCCACCTTGAAAGATTTTCGTGTAGTCGGCATTTATCGACCCTGTGGAGTCATTTGAACAAAACCATCGCATTATAGACATGGCCTGCCAGCAAACGTATGTGTATTTTAACGGACAGATATTAACTGTTCTGGGACTAGGTAGACAGCCACCTTGAACAAAGGTCCTCGTGTAATCAGGGCGCTCGTCGACCCTGTGGCTGGGCAGAATGCAATTTTTAGCAACTTCCAGTTGAGGTTCATTTCAGTTTCCTTGCAATACCGATCATTAATCGATGCCATCGTTTCAAGTAGCCACAAAGCATGGGTTTAACATGCGTGACGAACCGAGCATAAGAATTCCTCAACTCGATCCCAATCCCTATCAGAATATTAGAATGCTGACAATCCCCCCTGGCATTTCAACCCTCGCGATGTCGGAGCGTGGGCTGCTCACGTCCATGCCAGTTCCCTTATTCCCCCCCACCAGTTGTGCCGCACAAGCCCATGGCTACCAGTACATCTTCACAATTATGAATCATGATCAGATAGGTTGCGTCAGGCAATGCATGTCTGGTACCTGCTGCACTAGGCGAATAAAGCTCGAAATTGCGCGGGACTGATGCCAGCGTCACAAGAGCGTGGAGCTCAGGCTGAGCCAGAAGGAGAAAATTGTATGGAGGGATCATAGTAGGATCAGTGCCAATTAACAGGTCTGTGCATCTATCACTGGTATAAGAATCTACACCAGCCCGACTCAACAGTATGCATCCTCTGAACCTGAATGCTTTAACTCGTCGAAGATCCAAGCGATTAGAATTCGGTAGGAGTTCGTCATTGCTCTCATGATCGTTTGACAGAGCTTGGGTAACAAGGAGCAGCAAACAGTAAGAGCTCCTTCAATGCGAGTGGGATATAACACACTTGCAGAGACCAATTGGGAATAAATGGAGAGTCATTGAATTCATCTTCAATGCCCACTTCACTACTTGCAGCTGGGTTACAAGCTTGATTGATGAGGGACCTGATCGACGGGCAAGTGTGGACCAGGTACCCGAGCCACGGTGGTTTCCGTGAATGTTCAGCAGGGAAGAACCGTGCCCATTGGTGCTGTAACGTCGGAGGCCCAGGTGACGACGGCTACGCAACTGCCGTCCATAGTTTGCGGCCATTGACGGCGAGCTAGGACGATGCTTCCTAGTAGCAGCGGGGCGCATTCAAAACCCAGCGGACTTGTCTTGAATGTGGTGACTAGCTTCAAGTTGGCAGAACGGGACTTAGAGCACGATGCTGACAGAAGGGCATGATTCGGAACTGACACATGGAGTCCGACTTCTAACTGATGGCTCGGATGACTCCTGTAGGCCTGACTCCCTGGTCAGTGACTCGGACTGGGAACCACCTGGCTAGTAGCAACTTGAATAAGTGAGATTCGACAGTCCACTGGCATGCAGATTTTTGCATTGCGTCAATGTCCTACATTAGCCGCCACGATCATTGAACAATCACTGAGAACAAATCTCCATGGTAGCGAGTAGTTGAGAATTGTGGCCTTGGCAACTTCATGACTTCGATACCTTGATCAAGTTCCATATGCATAGATGGTATGTGCATACTTAATTCGACCATAAAACAACCACAAAACAAACCATTTTGGTCAGTGATTATCTCGATCATATCACATTCGTGAATCGGGTTTATCTTATCATGAGTCTCTAAAAAAAATTACAGCACCAACCAGGCCACTGCTCAGGCTATAAGGTAATATACACGGTATACTTTATATTTTTTGCCAGCTCGACATACCATTATCTTACGCGGCATTGTGTTCAAGGGGAAGTTCTCCTGGTATGGGTAGAGAGTTGGCAACTCATGGGAAATCCACAACGCAGTCTCCAAACATTTGTCCTCATCACCGTCACTGGCTGTGTAGTTTAAAGAAGTCTCTGCAGGTGCGCTTCAATGATGCCCTGAAGACGAACTCCATTTCACTGCTTGGCCAATCCATTTTTGATGGTGAGCCTCGTCGTGACGAATCACTCTTCGGTCTCTTGTTCAGATTGCTCAGGGAGAGCGTGAAGCCGGTCTGCTATCAAACCAGGGCCAACACGCACTATAATTAAGGCAGGGTTGATTCCCTGGAATGTTGTCAGCATTAGCATAAATCTAATAACAGATAGGACTGACACATAGCTGGACAAATAGGTTCCCAATAAAAGAACCAACTTGTGATTCAATCGCGGTGAAGGCCACCAAGAATACCATAGTAATGCCATGCGCTGCACCTGACCCCAGAATGGTCCACACTACGGTCCTACATCGCATCGTGACTGGACAGATACACGTGCGACGCGAGATTACCCAGACTCTCCCTGCGATCAAGCAAGTAACGGATGCATTGGTAACCAAAGAAAGCGCCAGGCCGGTAACGAACCACTCTGTTACCACATAGCGGTTGGTGCCAACTAGATGGACGAGCTTTCCAATCCCTATGGAATACGTGACTAGACCGGGACGCCTTCAAATCTCAATTGGATCTTCAGGATATGTGCACAAATGCTCACTAATATAAGTCATCAACATCGCCAACTGAAACTAATGTCGGTAACTGAGGATGGCAATGAGTAGGTGCACCGGCATAATGCAGACATAAACATTCTTGTTCCAAATCATGTAGAGTCTCCACACAAGGGCAGCGTCCGCTAAACAGGACTGAATCCAGAGGTTAGTCTTTGAAACATCTTTAATTCGGTTGTTTACATTAATGATGACCACCAATTTGCCAATGATTTCTGTTGACCCAGACAGATCTGCAACCCAATAAGCAGATGCTCCAGGAATTTGCACATTCCAAATGAATGTTTCAAGGAGCATTCGCCATATGTTGGCAATGTGAACAGTAGAGACGATGAACTGGGCAATGGCCCCACCAAATAGAAACCTGATGCTAACAAATCAACTAAGTGGAAAGGACATTGAAAATGCTAAAATGCGTTTAGGAAGAGGTGCTTGGGTACCGAAAGGAGACAGTCACGTACTTCACGCCTGAGAAATGACAACATCAGTAGAGTCGGAGATCGCTAAGGAAGGAGTGACATACCGTACAGTATTCAAGTTGTGGCACAAAGGCTACCAAAGAGCCCTGATACCGGAGGCGACAGGTCTACAAACATCATGAAGGCTTGGAGGGGGCAGTGAGCGTATTTCTTTTTATCTTTGTGCACCCCATTCTTATATTCCCAAAGGGAAGCCAACAGAGGTTATTCTACTAACTTTACCCTATTCGGAACATGGATAGAATATTCGGAGACAGGGCAGGATCATTAGGTTTCTTGACTATGGAGCGCCAGTCCGCAACCCGTCAGATGCCCAACTGTCTGAGAAAACACATGTCGTGATTTACGCATAGACAACAAGATTCAAAATAAAAAAGCCCAGGTATACACCCTCGGACAAGAAGTCATGCGGATATCAATCCGCAATATGGAAGCCAGTGTGAGGTTAGAGTTCAGCGCCAAGGGTGGAGTACCTGGCGAAATGTGATTTTTCTTAAAGAGAAATTCACAGTACCCCGTAATGCGGCAGAGGTTGGACATCTGACAGTACAGAGATGGAACTGCCAGCGGATAGGAAGCAATGTCGCATCTTGAGATGCGCCATTATCGGCATCCAGTGCGAAATGTATTGAGAAGTGCCTTCTGTAAATTTAAAACATGCGGTTACGAGCGGCCTCAACGCGGTAGGGGCTACAGAATGGGTCGTATACCACGCAAACGATGCGAAAAGCCTAGTGTATCCTTATCAGCCAGCGCCGACCAAAAGCCCAGCGGAACTGAGGCACTGACTGAATCCAGGCATAGTCCCGAGATAACAGGAGTGTTCTCGCAGAGTCCGCAGAAGGCTTTGGTAAGGTCTAGCAGTGTTAGCAAAGAACGGATTCAATAACTGAGGTCGAAGACTCTGGCTCCCGAAAGTGCTCTGTTTGTTACTATTGAAAATGGCCGACATTGGCTCCAAGACTTGAGTTCAAGTACAACCGCATCCGACTTTTCCAAGCGTTGTCCTCGACGAACCGGGTTGCGGTTTATGATGGCGACACCCAAGAAGGGCACAAATGTAATGGAGACAACAATGAACGGTGTTAGGGACTACAAATATACCCAGGAAATATCCCAGATGGTATTCATTCCAATGCTCAAAGTTGGAAATATGTTTATGCTCTACAGATGTTCGTATTTGGTGAAGTCCAAGACCCAAACTCGGAGACCGTGAATCTCGTCGAGGATATTGTTCGCAGTCAACTGATCGAGCTCGTGAGCCCCCATCTACTACTTACCGTGTTGTAGAGCTGACATGTATTTAGATTGTGCAAGCGCGTGCCCTCGCCAATAGACGCGGTGCCCGGTATCTCTCTGCGGAAGATCTTATCTTTCTCATCCGCCACGACCGCGGAAAAGTTAACAGACTCCGCACATACTTGTCTTGGAAGGACGTGCGAAAGCACGCGAAAGACTCAGGCGGAGATGGTGGTGGTGGTGTGGAAGTTGACGTAGAGGATGGCGCAGACGGTACGTGATCGATCGCCGTTACGTTCTGATCATGTTTCTGCGTCGTTGACTCTAGCTTTTAGATAAACTAACAGCCAAAGCCCAAAAGATCACCATCAAGCTTCCTTGGGAGATTACGACTATTTACTCGGAGGTTCTTAAGCAAAGCGGGCACCAGTCTGATGACGAAGAAGATGAAGACGACATTGAAGCCCACGAAGCATCAATACAGAGACTAAAGGTATGGCACATACCCACGTTCACCCATTGTGTTGGTTAACAGTTGACGCAGGAAGCTGATGATGCCACAAGACAAATGACGAGGGAGGAATACCAACATTATTCAGATTGTCGGCAAGCATCCTTCACATATCGTAAAGGTGCATCCATTTCTTCACTCAAATACGCCTTTCACTGACACGACGTCCTTTAGCCAAACGTTTCCGGGAATTCCTAAATCTTCCATCACATCTCGATCTGAAAGCCAACGACGACACCGTAGACATTGTTGGTTTTCTCGCCTTCGAGATGGTCCGCTCCCTAACCCTAGCCGGCCTGACGGTCAAAAAGTCGCTTGAGGAGTCATTCCTTCGTGAAGACTATGCGTCACCCGTACATGGAAAGCGTAAAACGCTTGGTCTCGGTGGGCCCGCAGAAAAACGCAGGCGGGCAGATTCCCCAGATGACGATGTGGAATATACATTACCTGTGAACACACTATTTTTGCCTCCGCCGGAAGCGAGAACGGCGTTGCAGCCAGAGCACATACAGGACGCGTTCTCGAGGATGCAAGGCGACTGGTCGCACCGTCGTTCTGCGGGAATCCACAACTGGAGAGGAGGCTTAGTACGGACTCGGATCAGCCTCATCTAAATTCAAACTATATATAGGCATTCACCCTGGCATTCACCCATAATATGTAACATTTTATTCTCCATAGCATTTGTACATTACAGCAATACAATTGTCAGTGTCAATATTTTCTTCGATTCTGTTTGCCAAATTCAAAATAGCATCGATGCAGCCACTTCTACATTCCCTCCTGCAGCATCTAACGTGCTAATCGCGAATTCCCTCGTAGCGCCCAAGTCTATCAGCATACGAATGTGCTCCTCAGGATATTTACTCGTGGCGGGTGGAGCAGCTACAGGTCTCCCCGCTCCAGGTATAGGAGCGGGCGCCGCCCCAAGGGTACGTCCACCACTGGGGAAGGACGATGATGTACTCTGGCCTGGGTTTGGACCAGACGATGAGCTAGATGTAAGTAACGCTTCTTGCTCTGCAGTAAGCTCATCATTCCGCGCCTTGTCGGGAAGCTCGTGTTCGGACAGGAAGCCGACCTCACGGCCTTGAATCCGCAGAACGTTTTTGGAGAGGTCGATACATGCCTGGTGGGCTTTGAGCATGTCCAGGCCTAGTAGGAGATCGACATCGCGACCCTGTCATGTCAAAGAAATACCGAAGTGAACAGTGATATTTTTGTAAAACAGCATAAAGGCTGACCTCCATTATGGTGAACGAGCACGGAAGGTAGAGGTTTGACAACTTGAGCTGGGCACTGTGTACCCTGCCCAATATTTTCGCGGTGCCTACCCCTCGTGCGATGCCGGCGAATCGCCGGTCGACCAGTCGCATGATCCTGGAGAAAGGTATTGAGAGTCTACACAAAGGCCAGAAGTCGTGAATCAGCATGTACATACCCACATGCCTCGGCACATTCGGGGCTCACTGAAACATAAGAACGTCGAAAGGTATGAGAGAAATTACTATAAAAAGCTCACTGATGGTTTGTTGGGCCCCACTGTCTACGAAAGCTTTTACAGGATGTGAATTCACCTCCACGGGTATACTGTGGTATCAAGTGAGCACCGCGGCGAAGCGCATCAAATCCGGAAACATACTAAAGCATGGTAACCCTTCCAAAGCTCTCCGGTGAATATTCTATCGCATGCTCCATGTTCTCCATAACAGCTTGCTGTCGAATCGCCTCCTCGATCTTCCGCTGAGCTTCCACATCGAACGGGTCTGCGTTCAAGAGCGAGATCTCGTGCTGGCGCTGCGCCTCCGCGGTATTCTGCCGTTCTCGCGTCTGGCGGAGAAGCTCTGCAAAACGAGCCGGGTCGGATTGGACTGCACGTGCCATCTCTGGTTGGGTCTTTGAAAACTGAGCGTAAGAACAGGGGTGCGCCTTGGACAAAGGGGGAAGAGCCATACCTCCTGGAGTTCGCGCATGAGGTTGGGATCCCCGAGAAGTTGTAATCGCATCATTTCTGCGTCATGTTCTACGGTTCTTTGAGCGCAAGTGTGGTGATACAAAATACATCAGGGAGCGTCGACAGTGATGACGGGTCAGACAACGGCTAACCTTTGCCCGATGTTGACTTTCCGGCGCAGCAATAGCATTGCATTATCGCCCGCCACACCAAGCTCTCGTATCGTTGCCTTGGTGTTGTTCAGTTCCCGGCCGGAATACGAGATGCTTTGTTGTACAATCGGGATACCAGACTGGTAAAGATGAGAACCAGGCATTCGCAGACGTACGGTCCTACTCACCTCCGCTTCAAGCAAGGCCATCACGTTCTCAAGTTCCATGTTGGGGTCGATCTCGACTACAAAGGATTGCCCTAAATCAGTGACGAAAGTCAACTCCATTATGATCGTGAGTGAAGGTAGAGTAGATGTGCAGGGCACAGGTTACGACTGGATTACGATCAAGTTGATGTGATAAAGGCTGAGATGAGTCGACAGTGGCTTAGTAGCGCTCATGCAGCAACAAAAAGCTTAATCGGAGGATTGGCAAAGACATTTCAAAATGTATTGCCATGTCATCATAATAACGAAATACGATCACAGACGCGTCCAACATATGTAAATGCGCGTACTGTATACATGAAATCTTATTATATATATCAAACCCCACGTCCTAATAGCCGGCTTCGCGCAAACGAACTGGAATCGTGTAAGGTCAAATAACCATAATACAACGCACCAAAAATTACCTACAGACGTGAGCTATTGCTACGGATATTCGACAGCAGTGCGCTATCCAAGGCTGACGCCGATAGGCTCGCGTCTAGACGGTTGATGAGACCCACATCATACACCCTACAGAGCGACACAAGCTCACCACTAATATCACTAAAGCTAGAGGCCTCGGAACCATGACTGCTCCCAGGTTCACTCATAGTTCTATCCACCAGAGGCCCATATCGTCGATGCGACTGCCCCAGCGCACTCCGGGGAGACACAGCAGGGGGACTGGACGACTTGCTCGACATATGTCTACTTGTAGGAGAGTGTGGCTGAGAGTCCACCGACAGAGACGGGATGTCTGGGATCGAGCCCTGCGGCGAGCTGACACTGGATGCGCTTTGACTGGCACTCCGGCTGGAGAGTGTATCCAGTCTCTGGGGGCCAGCCCGTCCCCGGTCTACGGCCTTGCCCTTGTCGCGTGGTCGTGCAGCACTCACCAGCCCCAGTGCGTCGTTAGTCATCATTTTCTGCAGATGCTGCAGTTTACGATCTAGGGCTTCCTGCTCTTCTGCGTCCCGATCCGCGTCTTCCTCCCTAATGGCGTCTTCGTCGTCAGAGTCCGTCTTTTCAGATGAAGAATGAGACCCAGAGGTCGGACGCATGGCTACACGTGATTTCTTATGACCTTGCACCGTCAACGTCGACGACGATGTCGCCTTTTTGGGCCGTGGAGAGTTGGCGCCGAGAGAATTAAGACGTGCACGTACGCCGAGGGGAGTTGAGCCCCTTCTAGGGGAAACACTGCCAGTCATTCGAGCCGCTACTCGGCCCACAGGGGATAGCTTATCTTCAAACGGTGTGGGAGGATGAACGCTAGGACTCAACACGCCCTGGATATCCTTCAACCCTCGGAGTTCCTCCTGAAACCTGGCATGAACACGGTATAAAAGGTATGGTAAGGGCACTTCAAGATGAGCGGCAAGTCCTTTCCCTGAGATTCTGCGTCAAAGATGATACAATGGTAGATCAATGCAACCAATACATACAATCTGCGCCCCCACTGTCGACTGAACGCGAACGTTCGATGACCTTCCATAGCATGTCTGCTTTTTCTGCGCTCCATTCTATCTAAAGGTAGATAGGTCTGATGCATCAGAGTCGGCATTGAGATAAACACACCCGGGGAGGATCAGGGATTGGGTTTGATTCTGGGCGGTTCCAAGGCAGTCGAACAACGACTCTTACTGACGGAACTGGAGCCATGTCTAGAGGCTGGACGAGTCGTATGAAGCCACTGTTGGGAGAAGATGAAGACGATGGTGTTGACAGACAAGACGGTTATCGGCGGCCGTGGTATAAATACTAGCTTGGCATGTCTTTATTCGCACCCTCGTCGTCTAACAGCGAATCCACGGGTTACGCTCAGAGACTAAGCACTCTTCTCGTAGATCTAGCAGAACAGCCAGATCGCGAAACTGTCGCATCCGAACTCGAGGGTAAACATTTGGATTCAATCCAAGCATAACGGTTGACTCAAATTATAGTCCTACAATCCATCTACGGCGAGGACGCTATCTGCCTCTGGCATCCACCTACTAAAGATCCAAGTAGTCCCCTCCGTAATGGCCGTACTCAGTCCCCAGAAACGAGAACGGGAACCATCCGATATGTAGCATCCCTAGCGTAAGTTACCTCTCCCAGCCATGCAAAATATGGTAACGAAACAACACACGCAGCCTCCCGTCGCATGAGGACGTCTCTATCCGGATCCTCGTATCCCTCCCCCCGACCTACCCCGGCTCCTCCCCTCCGCAGCTTCAGCTCCTCTCGCGGTACGTTGGCGCGTTCGGTGCTGACTCTAGTTTATTCGGGTCAGTGCTACGTACGTTCATATCGACGAATGGCGTCGAATGGACACCGGACACTGTGTGCGTCTTTGATGGTTTGCAGACTGTGCTCGAAACGTGCATGGCGTGGTACGAGGACCGGGTGAGTGCGGAGAAGGCTGGGAAGTTGGTAAGGGAAGACACCAGGGAGCATCCAAATGGTCATCTCGAGCCAGGACTCGAAATCCCTAAAGCAGAGTGGCACAGTCACGATGAAGGCCTACCGCCAGAAGACTCGCCGAGTGCGTTGCCGGATGGGATC
>QMFE01001605.1:0-15408 GCA_003314665.1 Tricholoma sp. MG77
TCGTGCCGTCGCGCGTATCCCCCGTGTTGGTGGTGGAGGAACCCATCGTTCCGGTCAAGTCCGTACCCTCCCAGATCTCATCCCCACATCACTTATTTATTAAACACCTTAAAAAGGCTGCATTCGGAAATATGTGCCGTGGTGGTCGCATGTTCGCCCCGACCAAGACCTGGCGCAAATGGCATGTCAAGGTAAACCAAAACCAGCGCAGGTTTGCCGTCGTCTCCGCCCTCGCAGCCTCTGCCCTCCCCTCTCTCGTCCTCGCACGCGGCCACCGCATCGAACAACTTGAGGAAGTCCCCCTCGTAATCACCTCCTCCGCCGAGTCCTTCAAAAAGACCAAAGAGGCCGTAGCCCTCCTCAAGTCCCTGCACGCCTACGCTGACGTCGTCAAAGTGTCCAACTCCCGGAAACTGCGTGCCGGCAAGGGCAAGATGCGCAATCGTCGCCACCGCCAGCGTCGCGGCCCGTTGGTCGTGTACAACGAGGACAACGGGATCGTCAAGGCATTCCGAAACTTGCCAGGTGTCGAGCTCGTTAACGTGAGGAGACTCAACCTCCTGCAACTCGCACCGGGCGGTCACCTTGGCCGATTCGTTATCTGGACGGAGGGCGCATTCAAGCTTCTTGATGATGTTTTCGGCACCTTTGACAAGTCTTCTCTGTACAAGAAAGACTACCTGTATGTCCTCCTTACTACCATTGTTTAGATCTTCTTTTAGCTAACTCATGCGCCAGTCTCCCCACCGCCAAGATAACCAACCCTGATGTCACCCGCCTCATCAACAGCGACGAGATCCAGTCCGTCGTGCGTCCCGCCGGCCAGAAACTCCAGAAGCGCCCCTGGACGCAAAAGAAGAACCCGCTCGTCAACAAAGCCGTCCTCTTCCGCCTCAATCCCTACGCGAAGACCCTGCGCAGACAAGAGCTCCGTACGTCCCTCGGCCATCATCATCAGCTTCTCCGTCAAAAACCAACCATCTGACTTATGTTCTTTCTTTTTCTTCAGTGAAGCAAGAGCGTCTGAAAGCCAAAAACGCGAAAAAGCCGAAACAGCCCAAGGCCGCGGGCAAGGCCTTCCTCGATACCTTGTTTGCTCCTTGAGTGATATGAATAGATGCAGATATCAGATATTGGTCGACGATCCTGATGGCTTGGAAGTGCCAGGCATGTGGGGATCATGTATCATTCAGAATTTCCAGCGTCTTGTTGAGTCTATTGCGTATGCTATGTGTCCATGCCATAAAAAATATGTGTGTCATGCGTTCTTACTTGTGTGGAGAAGGGTGTCGCGCATTCATGTCTACTCTTACACGAGTATTTGTATCATCGTCATCGTCATTCTCGCCACGGTCTTAGGAAACGCAATTCGCAGGACTGCTCATAAGATCGATGCTACTACACCGAGGAGCTCCCTAATAGCCATCGGGAGTTCCAAGGTGTATTGCCATAAATATGTAGCCTAGAAAATATGGAAGTGTATTCTTGAAGAACGGGTAGCAGGCCAAAGTTCGACCGTCTCGGATGTGCCTTCAACAATATACCGTTCGTTACAACTCTACTACTTGCGATTGCTCCAGCATTTCCCAGATCACGAACGACTGATTAAGATAAATAACTACATAGAACACATGTTCATGTAGTCTTATTGCCAAGATTGTTTTCCCCACTCTTTCCAGCTAAAATGATAGGCGGGTCTTACAAAATTGCACTCTTTGCGGGACCTGGACTTTGATGGAATTTAAGCCTATTTTAGATGTTCGAGAGCTAATAGGCGAGAGGTCCAGACCGTCTGGCACTAGAATATGGTACGATTTTGATCAAAAAAGCTCTCGGGAATCAACAACTTGGCTCCCGCATTGTGCGTGATTTTTTAGGACCCGCCTACCGTTTTGAATTTAGCTGTCAAGAACAACACGGATTATAAGTACATCTGACGAAATTATTTACAGAAGTGCGGGAAAATAGATATGATCGCTTGTTCTCATCTGCAAGGTCAGTTCCTACTCCTTTCGTACCTTATTTTCCACAAACATACAGTCTTCCCTATGCTTTTGCAGTCCGATTGTTCATCATGAACGGAACCGTCATTCGCATATCCAAACCCTAATAGCAAGAAAACGTCATTAAAGTAAGATGACACATCGCCATGCGCACCTGAGGCATGTACGGCAACACGAGGTCATTATAATTTATAGCCATACATGTTTTGGAAAGGTATGCGTCCTCTAACGTCTCACGAGATGCGAACTGACAGGGGCAGAGCATCCACGGCATTATATCACGCTAACCAGTCCCAACTTCGTCACGCCTGTTTCTAAAGACTGCAAGCCCACGACTGATGTTATGAAATATTTTTCATATGAGTAAGTTTCTTTCCCCTCGAAGACTAAAACATTAAACTGAAGAGTCGTTCTACCTTTAGCTTCGTCAAAATGGATGTTGTCTAGCATCGTGAACCAGTCAAGCGCGTTAGGATGGGTGCGAACGCCTCTCGAGCATGGCCCACGGTATGCTCACATCCGTTTTTCTGTACGGCAGGGAGCGGCGCTGTGGGTCGTAAACACTGTACTGAACACGATTCGAGGTCCTAGCTAAAGGTGGGTTAATCGTTAGTCCATTCTTTGCTGCTTTCACTGATGATTCCTGCTCTGTTACCCAGTTCTGAACCACTGGGCAGGGTTCTTTAGCAAGAAGCCGGTCCGTCCCATGTAGTGATGCTATCTAGATCCTTCTATTCCGACCGAGGGATAGCGAACTTGGATAGGTGGTCTTATCAAGGAGAGTTGGTGGGTTTCGGCGGGTGGAAGTGCAATCGGCGGAAGGTACTATAATTTCGTTCACGATTACTGATGAAAGCTAGTGATCCGTCGGATTAGCGTTACGGTGCGACTCACGAAGGATAGTTCATGCAATCTATCCTTGGCGCCTTATCCCGATGAACGTGATCTAGGCTTTGAAGGTTTCGACAGGTTGCGGGTATGACAAGTCGAAGTAGTACGTTTCGGTTCTTCCCGTTGTCCGCTGTATAGACAGCTTCTTCCAATGGGGCAACTCTGAGATCTGAGCGTTGACAGAATCACAGTTCACCACCTCACATGCGTTGCGCACACACAGGGCCACGAGGCTTTCTGGTGTTCATTCTAAATTGTGCCTTCATCGAAGTTATCACTTTCCCCGTTTTCAAGTTCCACCCCTCTCGCCCACCTAACCAACATCTGTAGTAATTTCTCCCTTTCCTTCTCGGACGTGTAATGAATTCATCATCCTCTTCCCCGGTGACCCCGCCGCCATCCTTTACTGGAATTTCCCAACAGTCTCAGACGATATACCTCACGAATACCATTGGCAGTCTGATAGGATGCATTATCCCCATCATCACCCTCATCTATATGTCTGTGCTCTCTTTGGTGTACAAGTACGCGCAGCGTAACCCACGGCCTCTAACTAAGAGCTCCGGGATTCGTGTGCAGAGATACGCGCCAGGTAGGTTTCCTTGCGGTTTCATGCATGTTCACCCCGTGTTCTGAGCGCGAAGTTTCTGTCAAGTCGTGTATATATTTGTCGTTTGTAGCAGTCTCATCGAGGTACGGATTCCCGCCATTGGCTCATTTGTGAGAAGTTCCAAAGAACTATGAGACGATGACCTCACTTGACAGATGGGACTTGGAAGTTGGCTGCTCCTACAATACCGTTTCCACCACAATTTTCCGAATACGAAGACCCGCACTGGCACCGCTGTACTCCTGTGTGTAATTCATCAGATTTATATATACATACGTTTTTACCCCGATTCTCCAGGTTCTCCGCCTCCTGGACGACGGTCACAGCTGGTGCCTACTCAATTCTCTTCGTTCATCCCACGTGGTCCAAGCATACACTATCGTCAGTGGGTGCGCAATCCATCTGGGTCTTTGTGACCTTAATGCTATGGATGGTCGGAGCTGGACTTCTCAACGGAGCTATCCCATCGTTGCTCCTCAGGGGTCGATGCTCCGGCATCGTCTACTGCGGACATATTCAGTCACTATTCGGTGCGCAACCCTGTCATCCTATTTGACTCTTTCTTGATCTGTGTTTGTCTGTTATAGCGATTGCAGTCATCGAAGTGTTCGTGCCCTTTTTTATGCTTTGACCTACGTTGTGCTGAATTCTCCGACACCATCATTCCAGGTTAACACTGACTGCAGGTATGGCGATACTAATGTGGCTTGCATGGCAGACTACACGCGATTTTCTGAAACACGACGTTGAAGCGCACAATTTACCACAGAGGCCCCGAATGCCGGGATCCTTCGAGCCCGGCTGGTAGATAAATAAATATATATGTAAATTATCTGAAACATTGTGTGTGTGTAGTACGAGGCTTGACCTCGTGGCTTGCATCTTTCGTAGGTATACTGTCGATGAGCATAATTTAATTATGGCTCGTACATGACAAGGTAGGATGGCCTGATGGCATCGTTCCTGTAAACGACCAGCTCGTCATAATTGAGGCTCCCTCCCTTCTCGGCCAGCACCTAGAAACGATATCAAACATGAGGTGGGTCGTCTTACAGAGAACATACTGAGTCATAGCCAGGCGGCGGTCCTGTCAGCGTGGTAAAGTCCTGTAGCATTTTGCACCCTTTGCCAACGACAACCTTATTCAAGAGCATCGCCTTCAATGAAGATTTGCAATCATTTTGCGAATAGTCATTCGACCTAGCGGATTAATGAATAAATCATAACCACGGATAATGTGGACGTACTTTGAAGACGTTGAGGAGGTATAAATTCCTTTGCCAAACCTTCATGAATGGATAAAAGTTACACATTTTCAGAGAAATGAAATAGAATGAGCTCGTACCTCCCCCACCCTGTCTTCTTCCCCCAGAGGCTCAAGTCGAACGACGTCTTCACGATGCAGCAAAGAGAACATGTAGATGAACCACAAAAGATGGCATTACCCTTGTCGCCCAAATTGCATTCTCGGCGTGTACCATGCCACCGTCGATTCTCGTTCCCGGCAGAACGGCCTTGAGACACGAACTGTCCACGAGCCTCAACCGCATTGCTGATGAAACGATCAAACATTAGAATCTCCGAGTGATGTCATTATGATTTACCGGTAGGTGTTGTAGCTGGCAAGGGAAGCTTGTGGCGCTAGAATCTTGTACACGCGTCGGACAGGAGGGCACGTCTTGCCTGAGTGCCTCCACGATGCCTTGAACTGATCCGCAACTGAAAAAATATTAACGACACGCATCTAAGAATATGCCATGCCGCTACTAATCTACTACGCACCGCTTTTGAAGATAACATGGCCGATCGGAACCTCGAGGAGCATAGGTCCATTATTCTCTGCGTCGTCGCTACATGCCTGTCCACAAAAGTGCGAATTCGGTGCTTTAGCAACTTTGCGACACATCAAACAGATGGTCTCTCCGAGCCTATAGGTGAGGTGTCAGCTAAATGTAGTGCTAAGCGCAGGAAAGAGATGTACGTTTTATGAGCTTGGCTGCAATAATCCCCGAGAGTGCCATTTGGGTTCGTATAGCAAGGCTTCTGGCATCCCGACACTAGGCAAATACCTTGGGAAACAGGTCCAGAAGTAGTCGAAATGTCATACAATGACATCTTACCTTTGCTAACATTGTTGATCGTGTTTTGCTTCCGTGGTGCATTCTTACCACGACTCAAGGCACACGCCTTACTGCAGTACGGGTGAGTCTGTGTTCCATCAACGAACTTAGGTCGTTTGTTGCAATACTACATTTGTACGATATGGGTTGTCAAATGGTAGTCTGTTCTAATGAATAATCGGGACGCACGTCGCAAGTTCCCGATGTCGATGATCCATTAGTCGTGCTAACCTTCGCCAGGTTAGCACACGTCTTGCTACAATACGGATGAAGCTTAGCCCCATCATAATACTTCGGGTGCTGGTGACAATGCTGTAAAGATTTCGCGTGCACCGAAGTCAGTCAAACGATCGTCCGATGATCAGCAGGACATGGCGACTCACAACGCACATCCCTGGGGGTGAGTTTGAATTACTATTCGGACTCACTCCAAGCCCGCCGGCGGGCGGAGGATTGTTTGGTAAGGCTCCTGGAATAGCCATAGGTGCTGAAGGAGGAGGCGCGCTATTCACACTGGCCGCAGGGGGCGCAGCCGTAGGTGCAGAATTTCCGGAACTCTGCAAACCTGGGTACGCGGAGGCCACAGTATGGAGAAGCGACAATGCCATCGGAATAGCAGATGCCATTGGATTCTATACGCAGGACTGGCCCGGGTGAAGAAAATGTTGCAGTTCTGGAAGAGAATAACTGGATATCAGTCTTGCAATTTATAAACGCATAGCGAAACTCAATGCTTGCCATGCGTTAACGGCTTCTTCAGCCAACCCTGAGGTATCAACGAGGATGAAACGTGGGGCCAATCAGGCGAATGCCGTGCTGTCCTTATCTACAACGGATGGTCTCGTTTTCGAGAATAAAACTTCCACAATGCCCTCCATCGTCAAAGTTGTCGCAAACTGGGGCTCTCAGAGAACACAAACCCCTCCACCTGACTTGTGCGAGGTAAATACAATTTGGTCTCCTTGTGGAAACGAAATCGACAGCAACCCTTAGATATGTGGCAAGAAACCTAAATGTGTCGAAAAGGGCTTTAAACATCCGTATTGCAGCAGGAGCTGCGCGCGCAATGGGAACGGGTTAAACCCGGCTGGTTGTTTACTTCATGAATGCCGCGCAACAGGCAAACCTGCCTTTGCCAACTTCTGCTCGGAGGTACATGCGAGGTCAGTCAAAGCTGGATCATCCATATATCGAGATTAAGGCGACATTCCAGAGAAGGTGTACGCCAACACATAGTAGAGGGCTGTGACAGTTGTAACACACTGCCGCGCACCGTTGGTGACCTGTGTATTTCATGCGATCGCAGGTCGCGAGTTGGGCCCCGTATTAGAGAATTGAAAGTTGACGGGTCAGCCTTCAAAAATCGTCCGTCCCGTACATTTCTTGGAACTACCGTTTACCTATCTTTACTTCTGTCCAGTGCGGGCGCAATTTCTGAGCGAATGGGAGTCAGATAGCATACCCAATATAGACAAAGCATACGAAGTTATTGTCACTCGCGATGTTCGGGCCAAGCACGAGACGTATCGGTAAGTCGTTGATGTGATCTCAAAACGGGTACCTGACGCGTAAGGAACAGGGCAAGTCACGCAAAATGGGAAGAAATCCGTACCTTTCACAGTTCACAATGTATCTGCGATTTGGGGTTCAAAGACTCAGCGTTATGCAGCTTCAAGTCATGTGGGATATGCTGCGTGATCAAGTCCTCATTCAAGGCTTTTGCATTCGGAGCGCCCTACAACAATGGGCGGTAAGTCACAATGCTAAACTTTAAGCAATCAAAGTTCACCAGACTTCAGATTCGGCGATGGGATATATTCTTACCGGAACCCAGCTCTGGCCGATAATTTCGCAACGTCTTGCACCTCTTCGCCATATCGCGTAATGATTTCTTGTGACGTTATCGTTGTACCAGGGACGCGAGGAAGCAATGAAGTAAGTGATGAAGAGGGATGTAGTGCACTGCTAACTTTGTTTTAGATGACTGAAACAGAATCTGTTTTTGTTCCCACAGCAGATGCCATTCTCCCTGCATATATCATCATGTATACCAAGAACGAATAGTGGGGAGTGTTTAAATATCAATGACATTTGGATCTAAACAGGCGTTGTATTGTAAATGATGGAATAATTCAGCACAAAGTTCTTGAGAGAATTCGAATATTACGATGCTATCGGAGTCTTGAACCACGTCGATATCAAGGTACGCAACTTGTGGTTGTTTTCCTTATCGGAAGCATCCCCATAGACTACGAGGAAAGCGGGACGAATAGCATCGTTATCGTATACGACGGTTTCTGGGTAATTGAGGTCATCCCCGGGGATGCCAACAATCTGTAGATATCGGGTGTTACGTTAACGTGCAAAACTAGATTGATTGCAACGATCTTACGGAATGATGACCACAGGGCGGCTCCGTCAGACTTGAGGTATTCTTGTGCCGCTTACAAGGCTTTCCGACAACGACGCGATTAACCAATATCATCCGGCAATTGGAATTCTTTGCCGCATTGAAGGCATAATCATCTGCCTCTGTGATGTGGCAGAGTTAAACGGAGAAAAGAACTGGAAGAAAATGCGTACTCGATGAGCACGATGTAGTATATATACCAGTCCCAAATCTACGGAGCTTAAGAATGAGTTGAGTGGGTCGTCAATTGGACAATGCTGTTACCTGCGAAATTGATGGTTCGTCCCTGCGTATTCAAATGAAAAAAGGTGCTGAAGATATGTAATCGGAAGTACGAACCACATTTTCGAATATCAAAGGAATTGCGTATAACGCAACACAGGTGACACTCTGAAAAATTACACAGAGCCGTGTTGCTGCTGTCCTCTGCCAGCATGCAGCAGCGGTTTGTACCATGGAAGAGCAATTTCTCGTTTCCAGGGTGTTTGGAAGTTGAAACGCTTGGAGCGGCGGCTACACGTGCCCTAGAGATTGGTTGAGTCACTCTAATATTAAATTTTACTTTGGGTATTACCTGTATTGTTCATACTTTCTGAGACTCTCCGATGATGATAAGATCTTAAATATAGCATGAACTTGGGGCTTGGGCTTGTGCGGATGTTTCCAACCCTTATTGAATTTCTTCTGTACTGACGTCATGTTAGACCAGTGTATCTTGGGTAAACGTTCAGATAACGCGTACCTCGGGAGTAGTAGGCGTCAGTACTTGGGAGGAGCGCAAGTCTATTCCACCTACCATTGGCAGAATTCTTTGGGTTATCAAAACTGAAGAGGTCGTCCATCGCCTGAAACGTGGGTATGAATCGTTCCTCAGATCGCTTCCCGAGCGCATTTTAATGACCTGTGACTCGGAGTGGCAGGGCACACTCATGGACATGCCCCCAGTCTGACACGATTCTCCATGTTGATGATTCTAAAACATACAGGGTAGTAGAAACGCGCTCGCATGCCAGGTCCTCGTGGGCAGTTCGATTGCCATCAGACGATAAGTGGAGGTGCAAGAGGAATAACTGTCACACAAAGTCACACCAAACCTGACGATAGCCACGACGTCCAACGCCCATGCACCACGCTTTGTACGAGAGGCGTTTGTTGCGTTCTATCGGAAAGGTTGTGCTAGAAATGCTGATGGAGACTTGTTCTGGCATGCCGGCTGCCGAATATCCTGAGCGTTAACCATAAGCCAGCCTCGAGCTCTCCCGTTAAAGCTTTGTGTCAGAACCAAGTTAGAATCCCAAACACTCTCGAGTCATCGTGTTTACAGATCTCAACCATATCATCGATATGCATTCTCATAAGACGATTACTATCCTAACTTCTCCTTCAGTAACGACGAAACCATTGCCTGGGTGTACTTCACCCACGACCAAAGGTCCCGTACAATATCGCATCGAGGAACGTAGTCGCACGGTTTATGTGACCTCCGACGTTTCTCCATCTCACTGGGAGCATAGCTTGGATCAGATATTCACTTTGGCAGAAGAATCCGAGACGACGCAGACGAACACCCAGTTCACCGGGCCCCTCAGCGCAGAGGCTCAAGTGTTGATATCAGAGGATTCGACCAACGCAGGCGTGCCTCTGGCACGGGCACAATCTGCTCGCAGTACCAACTACCGATCTCGTCGCTCTGAATTTATGCCTGCCGCAGGGACATATGCCGATTCTCCACGAAGAAGTTCTCCGCGCACCATTGTACGACCTCGAATAATGTTCTATCATAAAGATGATCCACATTACGGTTTCACCAATTTCTCCAACCATCCCGTAGTCTACAAAGGCAAGAGATACCCAACCAGCGAGCATCTATTCCAGTCGTTCAAGGTCAGCATACCCTATAGACGTCTGAGTGGCACTGATTTTGTTCAATAGTTCCAAGAGCATCGGCCTAATCTAGCGGAACATATTCGAACCTGCTCCGAGAGGCCCAGCGTTGCTTTCTCAGAGGCTCGTCGCTTTCAACCTGAGGTGCGACAGGACTGGAAGCAAGTCAATATTGCAAAGGTGAATTTCCCTGAGATCTGGATATCTTTCATGCCGATCTCAAGATCAAATAGATGGATGAAACTATTTGGCATAAGTTTACACAGCACTCCGATTTAAAGGCCGAATTGTTAGCAACTGGCGATGCGGAGCTGGTGGAGGTTTAATATCTTAATTTTCGGATCATCTGCATGCTAATTGCTGTGTTTGTAGGACTCCGATAAGGATGCGTTTTGGGGTGTGGGAGCTGATGGGCGAGGTCGCAATGAGCTAGGGAAGGCACTCGAAAGGCTGAGGGAAAAGTTGCTTGAGGCATGATAAATTGTTGGCGATCATGCCTCGTTGGATTCGCTCTGCTACCTTTAACGATTCCGCGCACCGTAGCACTCCTTACCACGTGTATCTATTCTCGAATCATCTGGTTTGAACCGCCTCCCCAGGCGAGCATGCAGCCGTCCCCGTCCTCATGTGTTCCAACCGTGTTGGTGGTATTAAAGTGCGTGCCTTCATATTCAGGTAACCATCGATCCTTCGAATACAATGGCAACCCGAGCGCAAACAATTCAGTCAGCTCCTCAACTGTGTGATGTACGTTTTTCTTGATTTCTTGATTTCTTTGATTGTCCTTATAATCATGTCAGTACTGTCACCAGAAGCCCAAGTTCCCAAACCACGACTATTGTTCCAAGACATGTGCAGGTCAAGCCGCGACAAATTTGTGTAACGTAAGTGTTCTGTATATCGACCATCTTGAAAGCTGAGTTTTCTCGCAGCATTGCCACAAGAAGCCAAAATTCCAGAATTTCGATTACTGCACCAAGGGTTGTGCCGCCCTTGCGAATCCTCAAATTCGCAAACCGGCAGCAAATGTCGGACAATCCCAGCCTGCTACGGCTCCCAAAGGCCAAAATTATCCGAAAGGCAAGAATTTCAACATCCAGTCGCAACAGTCGCAACCCGCCATCGATCCCATGCAAATTGCCAGTACGTAAATTATAAATTAGGTCTTTCTCATATCATGACCAAACGCGATTGTTTACAGAGCTTATTGCGCAACAAATTCCTCAGGTGCAGGCCCTACTCGCAGGGACGTCAGTGCCTAGCGCACAAGTTGTAAATGCCGTACCTGTGGCTGCGGCTCCTGTCATGCAAGCCGTCCCTGCACCACCGTCTAGGAACCCATTCCTCGGCGGGCTGAATAACGTGCAGGCTCCGGCAGCGAATGGTACTTCGGTCACTTCGAGCGTCCTACCTGCCACTCAACAACTCCACGTTAGCACTCAGCCCGCCGTTGACTCTACCGCATGTCTTATACCAGATTGCGAGCAACTTGTACAAGTAGACGCGAAAGGCATGAGGACGAGCGACTATTGCTCGAAGAAGCATCGCGAGTGAGTTTTCCTTACTTGAACTCAGAACTAGAATTTGATTTATCAATCATATTTCAGGGAAGCGGTGACGTCTGGTCTGGTGTCGCCTTGCATCATGTGCTTGACTCTTCCTCAAAGTGACACGGATTACTTTTGTGGGAGGACATGCAGAGAGGATGCTAATAACAAGGTGGAGTACTAAACGGAGAGTTTTATTTGAGTTGTAGAAGCGACATAGACGGCCATTCTTTATTTTATATGCTGTAAACGTGTGGGCTGGGTCTCATGTGTTAATCATATCACTTTGACCAAAATTAATATTCGCATTTATGATGATGGCGATCATTGAACCTGATCAGCGCATGGTTGAGAGTCGAAGTTTATAACAAATACTCGAGAAGTAGGATAAATTACAAGGTGTATGTAGCTATTCCGGGAATGAAAGGCATAGAAAGGAGATACAAATGCAAGTGGCTGGAGACGCGACGGCACGTATGTAATGATTAATGCATGGACTAGCGAATGAGTGAGTTGGAATCTTCGCGATGCTACGTAAATATAAGAATCTGTAAGATAGGGTCTATATTTGGCGACTTATTTTTCCGATGATACGGAAGAAGCTTTCTGTTGTCGAGTGAAATATAAGGGATATGCAAAGGTGATCTCAAAGGGGGCGTGAAAGACCTTTTATTGGGCTGGCGGGGGGAGACTTGAAACGACTTTGACGTCTTGAGCAACGATTATTATTTTCGTGTTGTTGTCCGCATGTTGTGCAGTGCAAATTTCTGATAGGCGAGGAAGTTAACGACGTCCGCGACAGCTTGACCGTGTTAGACGTACTGATCGTGAATGTTATGAATATGAAGATGAAACATCAAAGCTTTTACGTCGCGTAAGGTGTCACGACACCCAGGCCTGTGGCATACGAGGCCATCGTGTTCACCCAATCCATACTTCTTCATGGCAGCCATAGCTTCCTCGCGCTGATCGCAGACAGATTCATATGTATGAGAATGAGAAATAGATCGGAAACGTACCGTCTCTTCAAGGGCGTTAAGCTGAGACCGTCGATAGACAGGCTTGAGGTCTCTCTCAGAAACAACCGACGCGTAATCGAAAGATATGTCCGCATCTTCGGGAGGAGCTATTTCCCACGTCGGCGAGTCGTCCGAACTAGCACAGGATGAGCTTGATCGCGTGTCAAGAGAATCTAACGGCAGCTTTGCGCGATAGCGTATAACAATTTCTTGCGCAGGGGTGCTGTAAGTTGTGCCGCTGGTGCTGCAACTGGAGCTACGTGAGCTGGGCGCCACCGGGGCAGAAAATTCCCAGGTACTCTCGTCGTCGGCACTGAAATTCCATTTCGTATTGAAGCTGGCTTTTGATGGGAAATATGTAGCAAGGCGTTTGGAGTGGTCGTGACAATTAATGACACGTCGTCTCTGAACTGGCTGCACCGGGGGCGCGTCCTGCGAGTAATTAACCATTGCCTCGACGAGAGAATGAAGTTGGCGTTGATCCATGAAGACGGGGCGTATAGATAATAGGAGAGGTCCTAGAAAATTTGGCTCAAGACATGGGGGACTATATATATATGAACAATGCGTCATCTAGATGTGGCTTTCCCGATGGCCATCCTGTTTCCACGGAACCAAGCAGAAAATACAATGTGTCAACCAGACAACGTGAGCCGCACTTCGTCGATCGACATTGTGCAAGAGAACGTGGAATTAGCTATGCCCAAAAGTGGCCTTACATTATTTTGCGGCATGGACCCATTGCGATTTCTTATGGTGGCCAAGGGCGAGTTGATCAGGGTGACATACTATGATGTTGTGACGTCGGTCACACCCTTTCCAATTCACACTTTACTTATGTCTATTTCGCGTCATTTTTCTAGAGCGTCTGCGGTGGCGAGATCGACTCATGCGCGTGGAATATCTACCTATGGCCATGTCCGACCTTCGATTGTATCTGGGACGCGTCTTTCCAGCACGACGCCGGCATATGAAGGTCATATTCCGTTAAACTGGTTTGAAAACGCATTTCTTGCTGTGGGATCTGCTGTTATGTCATTGGCTGACCCACGACGGGGAGGTGAGTTAATTAGCGGGGGTTTGACGTGGAATGACACAGGAAACAGACATGATTGCTGCACTGGCTGAGACCACAGCGGGACCCAGTTTGCCCCGTTTGCGCGACACGATGCTTGAGAGCGCCGAAGGTCGAAAGATTCTTCGGGAACGACCGAGGGTGAATTCGAATACGATCAGCATGGACGAACTCGCGCATTGTTCAGAGGGTACCTTTGGAAAGGCTTACGTGACTTGGCTTGAGCGCTGCGGAGTGACACCAGATACGCGTGAACCCGTGAGTACTCCATAGATGCTTCGTAAATTGAATACTCAGCTCTCACGCAGGTTCATTATATCGACGATCCTGAACTCGCCTACGTGATGCAGCGCTATCGCGAGTGTCACGATTTCTACCACTGCATTTGCAATCTTCCTGTCAGTGTCGAATATGAGCTCGCTCTGAAGTTTTTCGAATTTGCAAACCTTGGATTACCGATGACAGCCATATCTGCTGCTTTTGGTCACTTGCGCCTGACTTCAGATAAACGGAGCAGGCTTTTTGCGGAATACGTCCCGTGGGCATTAAAATGTGGTGGCAGTGCGCAAAGCTTGATCACTATCTATTGGGAGGATCGGTGGGACCAGAACCTAGAGGAGATGAAAAAGGAGTTCGGGATATGGGACCCACCGCCAGCGAGGTGGAACAGGCCCCTGAATGAGGCCAAACTTGCTGCAAAAAAACGCCAGAATGAAGCTGTCGCCAAAACTTGAAACCATGAAGGGACTCTGTTTCTCAATCCCATTGGGATAGTGTCACGATTAACTATGCGGCGCGTTCATTCTTGGTCAGTTTCGATGTCACTCGTGGTGTCTATAACAGCATGTTCACTGAATATGCCTCCTGGCGGCACAATTGTACGTCTTATCGCGTCAACAATTGACCTAAATTAGTCTCGTGGGCTCAATTGGTCAGGTCGTTAATAAATCGACGCATTCCTATCCTTGCCATTCGCTAAGCCGATCACGAAGGAGAGTTGGGCAACACATTCGTAAGCTGGCCTTCTGGTTCCAAAACGCGTGAATCGAAGTTGGCTTCTGCTGGATGGTTGTCTAAGACCTATGCTTCCTGGTGTCAGCGAAGCTGTTCACATACATGCTCGACAATAATGTCAATAACCAGCGCGTTGACTAGACGATTGCGAACAATCAATATCATGAATGATCCAATACTTGGAACCGCTATTACACTCCAATCAACTTCAAGTTTGGGCATCACAACTCTGAGGCGTCGGGGTGCCACAACTGATTATGTTAGTAACCGCATAACTCCAAGCCACGACATTTTTACATTCGAGAATATACTTTGGGCCCCCCTTCTATCCATGAATGACTGTCGCCTGACATCAACACGACATCTATATTAGGTGCAAAAGCGGCCCGCGTAAGGCTTCTCGTGATTCCCACCCACAAGGTGGTAATTCCTACTTGTCTTGTCCAATCGCTCAACGAACGTCCACAATTTCTTCGGATGGTTGTTGCCATACGACGGTGACGAAGAAAACATACCACATTTTACCCTTGCTAGCGATTTAAAATCATGCCATCCAATAACGTTCATCCGCTCGATGTTTTTGAAACATCCTCTCAGTGAATTATGCGTTCTACCAAGTGCTCAGGGGCTCATCCTTGCGGTTTTTCAAGTTAGCATCGCTGCCCCGTCTGCAATGATCCTCTCGTCCGCCATTGGCGGCTTCATCAGGGCCATATCTAATTCTTCTTTTCTTCAAATCATAATGACGACCTCGATTATTACTGCCTGCATTAGAATGACATAGCTGCTCGGCTAAATACTCTATGATTTGGTACAATTGCCTGACGGCTTAACT
>QMFE01001607.1:0-19260 GCA_003314665.1 Tricholoma sp. MG77
AAATAAAATTCTGAATTTTTGAAAAAAAGATTTTGTCCCAGACATGGCACCAGAGCCCTTATTTGCTGCTTATTGTCCTTATTTCTTGCTTAATTTCCTTAAAGTAATTTATTTAGATATTTTAAGAATGAAATAAGCAAATTAAGCAAGGAATAAGGAGAATAAGTAGCAAATAAGTAGGGTCCTCTGCTTAATTTCATGCTTAATTTACTTAATGGGCAATAAGCATAATAAGGAGACTTTAAGGAACTTTAAGGAGGTTTAAGTCAAACTTGGATTTTCCTGATGCTCCTATATACCTACCCTGAATCATACCCTTCTTACTCCCCCGCTGCTACCATCTGACGACTTCAAGACATTAGCCATAATTCAGTCTGATATTCTGGGCAAGCCGCATTTTAGTCTCCCAGCAACACAACTGAACTTCGCAGGATCGTAGACACGGTTCCTCAGGATAATTGGGTGACGTCAGGGACTGCGGAAGCATCTACTTCAATCAATCACGTTTTGTCGCTCCTACTAGCACCCTCCGCCAGTATTGTTCACTTTGTGTGTCATGGAGTACAAAATCAGCAGAGCCCACTTGAGAGTGCGCTTCTCCTTTCGGATGGAGATTTGAAGATGTTGAACATCATGGAGCACCCTCTTCCTAAAGCATCTCTGGCTTTCCTCAGTGCATGCGAAACAGCAATGGGCGCGACAAGCGTTCCCGACGAAAGCATACATCTTGCTGGCTTTTGTGGAGTTGTCGCCACGATGTGGTATGTTTCTACGATTTCCTATATTTCATGTACATCAGCAAATCCTGGGCCATCTACAGGGCTCTATAGCAGTGCTCCATAGATACCGCAGTGACCCATAGCAACCATAGATGCCATAGACACATTTATCTTCTGTATAACAGCCCCATAGTTCTGCTGTAGTTCTGCTGTAGTTCTACTGTAGTTCTACAGTAGTTCTACAGTAGTTCTGCAGTAGTCCTGCTGTAGTCCTATCACCACTCCGTGCAGGCATAGAATAGCACTACATAGTTCCACATAGTCACAGTAGTCATGATAGACAACCAGTAGCTTGATATAATAGCTCATGTATCTTTCCCATAGTTACAAGAGCAAATGCAATCAACAATTATATTTCGCACAAATCCATAAATAACTGAGTGGGGGTTCAAATTAGAAAATGTAAGGTATGAGAAATGCAAGCAAATGAGGGAAATTCTAGATGCAGTAGGTATCTATTTAATCAAGAATGAGTTTGAAGCCATGAGCCTTGGGATCACCTCGCCTCTTAAGGTTTCGCAACCTGGTAACAAAATCAGTACAGTAAGAAGGCGGCAAAAATGTAACAGACCGTCCTTCCGTTGCTATCTTTTCAAGAAGCGCCACAAGTTTTTCACCATGATAATCATGGGTCCGAAGTTGCTCGATTAAAGATAACATTGCTGCGTGTACTGATTCATATCGATCTCCAGTGAATGGAATTTTGATCTCGTAACCACCCTCATGTTCATTTAAACAATTGAGGATCTGTCGATGTGATGAGCCAAAAAAAAACATATGAGAGAAATGCCCACAGCAGTACAGGCCATTGCAAGACAGGCCTTTGGGCAGGTCTTGAAATAACCAGGGAACAGGACCGAAAGGCAATCGGGCTTGCCATTGTAGTAGAATTGTTTGCAAAGCTCAATAATGGCGCTATGCCCAAAATTTTCTGCACAGCCCTGTTTTCGTGGAGTATTAGTGGGGCTCATTCATGAAAGAAGAACTTACATTGACATCAGGTGGACCTTGTATGAACATGGGATCACCAATCAAACTCTTCACATTGTTGGCAATGACTTGGTCGCGCTGGTCTGAATTATGGCAGAATTCAATGGAAGGCTCGAGTGCATCTTTATAGTAAAACTTGACAATGTCGCGGGCCAGGGATTTCATACGCCCTCAATAAGATGCTCCATCTTCAAAGATCTGAAACCAAGAATTAACAGCCTGTATTCAGTGTGCAAAATCATCATAGATTACATACATATGATGTCATTCCGGAACTGTTAGCATTATAAACAGCTAGTACATTGTCAGCGAGCTTCAAAAATGAATGAAGATAGACAGACCTTCTTCAAGCTCACCACCCTCATGTAAATACTCTGCAATAGCTTCCAGGATAAAATTGTGTGCATCCTTGAGGCTCTCTGCATTCCGTCCTGGGAAGGGGTCCATTGTGTGTATCATTTTCCTATAATTGTTTCTGGCCATGGTCAGTACATCGACCCAGGGGCCAGCATAAAAGCCAAGCTGAGAGGGTTTCGCTTCACCGCAAGGTTTCGAGTTGCGGGTTGCACGAGGTATAATTTTTTCACCATCATCGCTGACATCACCATCACCTTCATTCCCAGAGTCATCTTCTGGGTTGAGGGTACCGTGAGATGCAGCAGGGGCCCAAGAACTGCCACAAACATGAGACTCGGCAGTGGGGAGACGAGAATGATTGTGATTATGAGCACGAGACCCTTCAGCACAGGGATGGGAAACACTACACCCATGAGACTCATCAGCACAGTGACGAGGGGCCTGAGATTCACCATGGGGAGACTCGCCAGTAGGGGCACCACAGGCATGAGACTCATCAGCAGGGTGACAATGTCCATTGGAACCATGAGACCCTTCAGTAGGGGCATGAGAATTACCATGGACACGAGACTCATCTGCAGGGGGACAAGAAGCACCATGGCCATGAGACTCATCAGCACGGCGACGAGGTTCATTAGAACTGCGAGACCCTTCAGCAGGGACACGGGAATCATTGCAGACACGAGACTCATCCGTGAGGGTGCGAGAACCACCATGGCTACGAGACTCATCAGCAGGGGGACGTGAACCAGTGTGACCACTATCAGAGGGGGCACAAGGACCACCATGGCCACGAGACTTGTCAGTTGGGGCATGAGACCTATGAAGCAAGTCTGGATTTGGAGGCTTGATCAGTTTGTTTCTTTGATGGTAAACTGCAAGCACATGTTGGGAGTCTTCGTCAGGCTCTTCATCTGCATCACCAGCACTTGTCATGTAAAGAAATAAATTTATGTTGACAACTCACCAGAGTTGACAACCTGGTGACGGAACACCCTTTGTCGCTTTGGGGGTTGCTCCTCATCTGGTTCAGATCCTGGAACTCATCAGCATTCATAAGATTGTTTGATAAAATACCAACTGGGATCGAAATTTTCATTCTCGGGCCCTGATACCAAATGTGAGCGAACAAAAAGGAATAGAATAGATGGGTATACCAAATGCATCCCCATTCGTGTAAGAAGCCATGGCACTTGACCTTTTCAAGGATCGTAAGGCTATTCTTTCATCTTCATCTGAGGACTGCTCATCAATCCCAGGATCTGGAATGAATCAGTATGTTGCAAGATAGATTTTGCATGAGAACAAACCGAGAATGCCCTCTTGATCTTGAACGTTGGTCACAGGTTCTGACAAATAATATGAGTACGTGGAGAAAACAACAATGGATCATACAGTTTCATACCCAAGCCAACTTGGGCCACTCCATGAGAGTCTTCGTCAATATCCATTTCATCAGCATCTACACTCCTGTCTTCATCTCCACCATCCTGAGTGCCGGCCCAGTCATCCGCTTTGGGAACACCTATCTCTGAGAGTTGAGATGTTGTCATAGACGCTCTGGATTGAAAGCCAAATGTGGAGCCATTTCTGGCATTGGCAAACGAGGGTTTTGGAACCTCGAGGTTCAAAGGTGGATCGTTGCTGACTGGTAGAAAGTTAGCACCTTTCGCCTTCAAAATTCTCACATCAGCAGACAAAATGGAAAAAAGAATGTGTGATGTACCCCTCAACGTTGCTTTCCCGGTGGTGCCATGACATTAACAGGCACATTGTCTGGGATATCCTTCGTCTTAGTCCACTTCACAGCTGCTGGATTCAGGTCAGGTCAAATGCGCTCAACGGCAGCGACCAGCTGCGCAAGAGCACCTCCTTGCCCGCGGGTTGAGCGACGTGGCCTTCCACCTGAAGCATGAAGGTTCACATGACAGTTAGAATGCGGACAATGAAGCTTAATAAAAACTTACCTAGTTAGGTATTGTTTGATACATCGGGTCTCGGCCAACAACGCCGACTTGGTTACTAATTTCCAGGAAATGATGACATACCTTGCGATACAGGAATGTCAGCCTCTTTAGAAGATTTCGTACCACTGGAGGGTTGTTCTTCACCCTTTTTCGCCTTTAGGGCCATGGTAGATGTGTGAAACCAACCAAGAAATTTCTGAGGTCGCAATGTTTATATTTATAAGATCATGTGTATAGCAGCAGTTGCAAAGTTACAGGTATATGACACTACAATTCAATGATTTAATCCAGGATTACAGTAAAATGTGGTCCTGGTATTGCGGTTAATTGGTTGTCTGAAAGCATTGATATGAGGAGGAAAAAATAGTGGGAAGGGAATAGCATACGATGAAACCTGAGGACGGGTCGATGCTTCACACAAGCTTCTCTCCGTAGGATCTCTGAGAATCCACTCTTCTTTACCATATATCGAGTTGTACCTGCCCGGAACTCAGCTCTTGTCAAATTTTTACGAGCCTGTTGGAGCTTCTGGATTGCTCATTGCGCTCCAACTTGTGCGGCTTGGAATGCCATCTCCTTCTCACGTCGTTCAGACTCACACATAGAGTACAAGAATCGCGCTTCCTGATAACTTCTAATCACTAGACCAAGCATTATGTCAGACAGTGAGCATACGAGGTAGACATGGTGTATTACTTCTCAATTATCAGCTGGGGACAAGATGGGTGTTGAAAACGTTGTTAATGTAAACAACAGCAAAACATATTTCCCACCACAGCATGCACTGCGCACAATGTAATCAGAATTTTCGAGACAGAAAGGCTCTCTTATGTCATATGAATCACCCCTTTGGAAGTTGCTATAGTCATTTCCAAGAAGTAGCAGACCTTGCTGACAAACTCAGGAGATACAGAGACTGACCCACTCAGACCGAAAACAACGTGCAGCCGATGGATTTGCAGGCTGACATCGATGTAGATGCAACATTTATGGAGCACAGTGACTTGGGGGGGAATGATTGGAGTATGGATAGAGGGCCATTCATTGAAGAATACCAGGGAGCAGCAAAAGAATATGGAATGGGCACAACCTTTATGGAGGAGTTTGACCGTGATCAGTATGCAGGAGAGTGCGTCAAAAGCCTCTACTATCCATTTGCATCAAGAGACGAGTGGGAGTTTGCTGCTTTTCTGCTCCGTTCTGATCTCAGCATAGCATCCATCGATTCGCTTCTTTCACTTAATCTGGTGAGAGGTTCACTTGCAACTTCGACCACATGTACAGCTACTCATGCTCACCATAGGTAAAAGGCTTAAAACTGTCATTTGGTACTGCAAGGAGGCTGCGAGGACTCGCCAAAATGCTCCCAAAAGGCCTGGAGTGGAAATGCAAGCCCTGGAACACCATAAATCCAACAAAGAAAAATCTCACTCTATTCTATCATGATCCGCTTGAATGTATACAATCCATCCTCCATAGCCCTCTTATGCAGGATTACATCAAATTCAAACCGTTACGCATCTCTGAATCAGCATCTAGAGCAATGCATATTTATACTGAGTGGCTAAGTGGGAACACTGCATGGTCAATGCAAGTAAGTTCTCAGTGTCGGAGCATCTCCTTCCTATCCTTATACTCTTGCAGAGCCAATTACCTGACGGGGCAACTCTCCTTGGGGTTGTCCTATCATCCGACAAAACCAATATATCTGCAATGACCGGCGGACGCCAAGCCCACCCACTTCTTATAAGTCTTGCAAATCTTCTCATGGATTTTCGCATGAAAGCAACGAATCATGCCTTTCTTCTACTTGTGCTGTTTCCTATCCCAAAGTTTATTCACAAAAACAGAAAAACACGTGGCATTTTGGGGAGTCGAATGATCCATGAATGTTTGGACTTTATCCTGAAGCCTCTCAAAAAAGCAGCCGAAGTTGGTATCATGATGTCGGACCCACTTGGCTTCCATCACTATGTTTACACTCCTCTCGCAGCATACATTGTTGACGTGCAAGAGGCTTTAGCATTATCGGGTGTTGCAGGGAAAACATCACATATCACCATGGCGACTTATAAAAAATTTGGCAACCCTTTTCAGCATGAACCCCAAACGGCCTCAACCACCCTCGTGCATCTCCATGCAATTGAAGATACTGTTAGTCCTTGGGAACTTGCCACATATATTAAGGAGGCCAAGATCCGGCGGTTGAACGGTGTACATCGCCCATTTTGGCGTGATTGGCCTCTTTCAGACCCATCGATATTCTTCACACCAGAGCCACTCCACCACTGGCACAAAATGTTTTGGGACCACGATGCCAAGTGGTGCATCCGTGCTGTTGGCGGCGCCGAAATTGACTTCCGTTTCACCATCCTCCACCCGCATACCAGTTTTCGTCAATTTAACGAAGGCATATCCAGGCTGAAACAAGTCACTGGGCGAGAACATCGTGACATCCAGTGCTACCTCATAGCGGTCATTGCTGGTGCCATCCCAAAAAACTTTCTAATTGCCATACGTTCATTGATGGACTTTCGATATCTTGCTCAAGTGCCTGAAATTTCTGATCAGATATGCACCAAAATAGATGATGCGCTTAAAGAATTCCATGATCACAAGCACGCAATTATATCAGCTGGAGCACGAACCGGAAAAGGCAGTAGGGTCATTGATAACTGGTACATCCCCAAGCTCGAACTTATGCAAAGCGTCACTTCCAACATCCGCGAGAATGGAGCAGCAATACAGTGGAGCGCTGATGCTACAGAACGATGCCATGTGACAGAAATCAAACACCCGTCATCTTCCAGCAACAACCAGGAGTATGAGTCTCAGATCTGTTGTTTCCTTGATCGCGCAGATAAATGTCGACGGTTCAACATTGCCACTGCCATTCATGAGGCTGGTATCGACTTCCGCGCTCTTGCCGATAATCCAGGCCCAGAAAATGATGGCAATGATGATGGCCTATCCAAAAATCCTGAGGAACCAGAAGACCTTTTATCTACTGTCAGCACAACAGATGCACTCTTAACACGCATTCAGCCAGCAGCCCCTGTCACTGGAACTATTCAGCGACACGCAAACTACTTTGAACTTGCGGATGCTCTTCAACAGGGCCTGTACCCTCATTCGCCGCTGCCACTTAGAACCATGGTACAGGGCAACACCGCATTGCATTTGACGAGAGACCCGACTATGAAGACGATGTCAATTGAAGCAGTCATGGAAAAGTTCAATCTACCAGATTTACATGGTGCCCTGGCGGACTTTTTGGCTTGAATCAATAATAAGGATCCTTTTCGTGTCGGTGGTCGTAGGATCGGTGATATTGATTCTCCATTACCATTCGACAAGCTTCAAGTCTGGACAAAGGTGCAGGTGCAGAACCGTTCTTATTTCTCACCATATCGCATCCTCCCACCACAAACAATCAATGCCTCTCCTCCCTCAGGCTCCTGGACCTATGGTCATTCCGACGTTGTTCTCATCAATACCAACAATGGCAAAGTTTGGCCACAGAGTGGTCTTGAAGGTCGCGTTCTATATTTCATCTGTATATCTCATTTATATTGACTGATTAAATTTGGTTCAGGGCATCATATTATGCAGCTACAACTTATTTTTCGTGCCATTCCATCTAGAAGAGCCCTGTCTGCTCCTGGGACAGACCTATTTCTCACATATGCTCAGTGTTTTGATATTGTACCTCAGCTGAATCCTGCAGCTGAGGCTTTGTCAACTTGGAAAGGTTTGTATCCAGGCCCATCAACAGGAATGCATGTCTTGAAACGCTCTCGACAGAGTGACAAAACACTGATAGGCGATGTCATGCCTTTGGGACAACTTAGAGCCCTCCTTGATCTTGTTCCCCGTTTCGGAGCAGCTGCCGACAAGTGACTCACTAAAGAAACAAGCCTGGAGTTTAGTCTGGAGTTCTGGTTGAATAAGTATTTCGAAAAAGAGCTCTTTTATGCACTGAAATAATTTTTGTATACATTTTCTGAATAGTCATGGACCTTTATCCAAAGTTATTGATGTTACATCAACTACCTAACTATTAATGCAGTCATCGTGATTGCCAGTGCCAATAAGATGTTTTCAACGCATAGCCTGATACATGAGACCATCCATATTGGCGTTGTTCTATTCAACACTTACTAAACCATGCCAAGGGCTGATTGTTCTCGCACACCTTCGCCTTTGATCTGACAGGATTCAAGCTTGCGCTGCTCCGAAACAACTATGAAGATATGCTGTACATCATTTGGACATTGACTCTTCTTTGTCAAAGTATCATTTCTTATCTGCAACAAAAGAGATTCCCTGAGGTTCGTGAAGTGTGTTTCAGTTCACAAACCTCCTGAATGACCGCAACTCTCAGATTGTGCTACATTTTGTCCAAGATACTAACACACAGTTTGAACTTGCTATTGAATGCGGTAACCTGGATGTGGCAATGGAGACTGCGAAGACAATCGACCGTGCGGACTGCTGGAAGAGGTTAGTGAAGCAGGCTCTCAAGCAGGGAAACAACAAGCTGACCACGAAGACCAATGGCCTAGAAGAATCGGCAGTAGAGATCCTGGAAACCGCAGGCTTGAGTGAGGCAGACGTCGGCGAGGGGGTCATAAAGATTTGGAGAATGAGCGAAACGAAGGCATGGGAGGTTGATTCATGTCGTGGCCATTTCAACAATGTTTCTAGCGTGCTCTTCCATCCCAAACACGAGCTGATCGTTTCTTGTGGCGAGGATAAAACTGTTCGTGTCTGGGATTTAGCAAAGCGGACCGCGATACAGACGTTCCGGAGAGAAAACGACCGATTCTGGGTTCTTGCTTTGCATCCAAACCTTAACCTCTTTGTGGCAGGACACAACAATGGGCTCATCATATTCAAGCTCAAGCGTGAAAGACCAGCATTTGCAGTTCATCAACATGTGTTGTACTACCTGCAGGACAAATACATCTGTTCGTATGACTTCAATACTGGCGCTGATATCGGACTTCTGAGCATGCGCAAATTTGGAAGCCCTTACATCCCACCACAGACACTCAGTTTCAACCCAGCAGAAAGGGCCATGATCTTGATGATTAGCTCAGACAACGGAATGTTTGAGTTGACAGCCCTCCTGCAGCAGGCTCAGGGGGTGGATGTTAAAGACTCGAGTGTTGATGGTAAGAAGGGTAATGGCCAGAGTGCAATCTTCATGGCGAGGAATAGGTTTGCTATTTTAAACAAACCAAATCAGGTGCATACTTTCTACCTCTGTTGTATTTGTCGTATTTATTTTGTGAGCTATTTTCTACGATGTAGACCATTGAAGTCCGGGATCTTGCAAACGCAGTCGTCAAGATCATCAAACCTCCAGTACAAACGAATGAAATCTTTTATGGTGGAACTGCTTGCCTCATCCTCAGTTCAACGACCTCTGTCGTTCTTTACGATATCCAACAGCAAAAGACGATTGCAGAGATCAACAGCCCACTAATGAAGTATGTCATCTGGAGTGGCGACCGTGCACTAGTTGCTTTGATGAGCAAGCACAGTAAGTGGTCAAGTTATTGACGTACATCAACCACCTAACTATCAATGCAGCCATTACAATTGCCAATAAGAATTTTTTGACACATAGCTTGATACATGAGACCATCCGTATTAAATCGGGTGCTTGGGATGATGCAGGCGTGTTTATCTATTCGACACTTAACCATGTTAAGTTGAAAGGCAAGACTGTCCATTGTCTTTACAGTTCCGCACGCCCTCACACCATCACCTTTTATCCGACAGAATACCGATTCAAGCTTGCACTGCTCCGAAACAACTATGAAGATATGCTGTACATCATTCAGACATCGACTCTTCTTGGTCAAAGTATCATTTCTTATCTGCAACAAAAGGGATTCCCTGAGGTTCGTGAAGCGCGCTTCAGTTCACAAAGCTCCTGAATGACTGCAATTCTCAGATTGCGCTACATTTTGTCCAAGATACTAACACATGGTTTGAACTTGCTATTGAATGTGGTAACCTGGATGTGGCAATGGAGACTGCAAAGACAATCAACCGTGTGGACTGCTGGGAGAGGTTAGCGCAGCAGGCTCTCAAGCAGGGCAACTACAAGGTATGTTGCATCTATTAATCAGCCTGATGACTCCTTCACAACCCATGACAGATTGTGGAGAAGGCCTACTAACAGACGAAGAACTTTGACAAACTGTCGTTCCTGTACCTTGCAACAGGAAGCACTGATAAATTGTCGAAGATGCAGAAAATTGCTGATGCTCGAGGAGACCCGATGTCTCAGTTCCACAATGCTCTTTATGCTAGCGACCTGCATGGTAGAATATCCGTCATGAGGGATGTTGGGCTTCATAAGTCTTGACATTTATCTGGGTAGATATAGTGATGAACAGTTATTTGCAAGGTCCTCTCGCTTATCTGACTGTGAAGACCAACGGCCTAGAAGAATTAGCAGTAGAGATCCTGGAAACTGCAGGCTTGAGCGAGGCAGATGTTGACGATGTGCCAATCTTCCCCGCCTCTAATCTCAAACCCCCACCGATCATCACATCGACTGCTAACCTGAACTGGCCATCTGTCTCTGCCGGCGAAAACTTCTTTGACCGTGCGCTAGCTGATGGAAAGCTTGAAGGTGGCATCGAGCCTGCGTACGTCAATGGGGATGTTGCTGGTACTGCTGCGTTGTCTGCACTGGATGCATGGGCACGGGAGGAAGAGGTCTATGATGCAATCGATCCTGAGGAAGAGGGATGGGAATTAGACGCTGATGGAGAAGAGCTTCGCTCGGAGCAAGGGGAAGAAGAGACTGTGGAAGAGGAGGAACTCGGTGCTGGTGCAACACCTGGAGTTAGCGAAACTGGACTCTGGGTACGCAATTCGCCGTTGGCCGTCGACCATGTTGCGGCTGGCTCCTTTGCATCGGCCATGCAGGTGAGCGAGTTCTGGTATACCACATCTATGGCATGAAATCTCACAGCCTTTTCCAGCTCCTCAATCCACAATTTGGCATTGTCAACTTCGTTATGCTAAAGCCTTTGTTCCTTTCGATTTACCGCTCATCTCATACTTATTTGTCACCTGTGGCATCCTTGCCGCCATTGCAATTGCATGTGCGACGTAATCCTGCCAAATCATCTCCTAGTCGTGTTCTTCCGGCTGCAGCTCGCTCCTTGCAATCCATCCAATCGGAGTTGAATGAAGGATACCGTTTGGTGTCGATTCTTCAAATAAAATATCAAAATAAAAACAAATTTTTGTAGAAGGCTCGCCCTCCGTCCATTGTCCCGTTACGGATGCGTCATTCTTACCCCAGTTCAAGGGGAAATCCGATCCTCTTACGCAGCTTACAGAGATTGGCGCAGCTGCTTCTGGATTGCCAGCTGCATGGTGAGATGGTCGATATTCTTTAGCTCAGATTGTCTGGAGTCCAAATTTTAATATTTGTTTCACTTGATCCTCGACGAACGTACATGGTAACGGGTGCTGGTGCCGCTGCGTCGTCCACACTAGATGTATGGGCATGGAAGGAAGAGGTCCATGATGTGATCAATCCTGAGGAAGAGGGATGGGAGTTAGACGCTGATACCGCAAAGAGCTTCGCTCAGAACAAGGGGAAGAATATTCTTTAAATTAGATTGTTTGTAAGAAGTCCAAAATCAATATTTGCTTCACTCAATCGTCGACGAACGTACATCCACTCGTATTCTAGTTCAAGTTGTGCCGTGTCACGCGTTTCTGCATTACATTTTTACCTCCTCATCCTACTAAGTATAATGTGTATAGACTACCACATACATACGGATTTCCTAACAAAGTCCTAAGGGCCCTTATGTTTGTCTGCTGTAGCTACGATATCTACAGGTTTGCTACTGAATACCTACTGAATTACTATGATCACTATGATACCTACCGAATCACTATGGCATCTATGGCATCTATGATTTCTACGAGCATTTCCAGAGTTTGCTGATGAACAGCAAAACATATTTCCCACCACAGCATGCACTGCGCACGATGTAATCAGAATTTTCGAGACAGAAAGGCTCTCTTATGTCATATGAATCACCCCTTTGGAAGTTGCTATAGTCATTTCCAAGAAGTAGCAGACCTTGCTGACGAACTCAGGAGATACAGAGACCGACCCGCTCAGACCGAAAACAACGTGCAGCCGATGGATTTGCAGGCTGACATCGATGTAGATGCAACATTTATGGAGCACGGTGACTCGGGGGGGAATGATTGGAGTATGGATAGAGGGCCATTCATTGAAGAATACCAGGGAGCAGCAAAAGAATATGGAACGGGCACAACCTTTATGGAGGAGTTCGACCGTGATCAGTATGCAGGAGAGCGCGTCGAAAACCTCTACTATCCATTTGCATCAAGAGACGAGTGGGAGTTTGCTGCTTTTCTGCTCCGTTCTGATCTCAGCATGGCATCCATCGATTCGCTTCTTTCACTTAATCTGGTGAGAGGGTCACTTGCAACTATATATATTGACTTGGACACAACAGGACTATCGACGACTATGATGGACCTAAAGTCGCAGATGCATTTTATAAGCATCTTTTCAGTAGCCTCGGCTCCCTTAGGTCCAGACACAATGGTAGCGGCTCTCTCTCCCCATCTCGCGGTAAGGAAGCTACGCTGTGTGGATAAGCGTCCTTTCAGGCACTGGATCCCCTTCATTCACTTTGGGCTATGATCTACCTTTCCCTTTCTGCTTCACGTTTTGACAGAATCGAGACACAGAAATATTTGGCGAGTATGACTCGCCGGAGGAATGATATATCGTGTGCTATATCATGTCCACTATCATGTACTACTTACTATGTAAATTTGATTCAGCCTGCGCGGTTTCAGGATAGCGGACCTTTCAATTGGAGCCTAGTTAACGTTGAAGCTATGGTTAGCTTGAATTGTGAAGTTCTGAACACGAGCGCCGACATACTGGAAGTTGGTCACGCGAGAATCCTCGAAGGCTCGAACATGACAGACCCTCTCGAAAATATGCCCCCATACTTGTCATTTAAGAAGTCCACGCCTAGATACGACTAGGTAAGTGCATAGTCTTCAGATCGGCTCTTAGGAACTAGATTGAAACTTACTGACTCGACTGCCACTGGTCGGTGAACCACCTACGGATAAAATTGACTGCCGAACACATAGTAATTGGCATTAGAACAAGAGCATGGCTTGCCTAAGGCACTCACCATAGGCCAAATTCTTGCCTGGATATGCTCCCCGCCCTGGAATCACTGGCCCTCGGAGGCCTCGACTCTTCATAAATTCGCCAAAACCTGACCTCCATCCAGTGCATTACAACCTCAAGCAGCAGGGATCTATGTTAGTAATGACGCTTATTTGCAGGGCCCGGCCCGACATGGCTGGTCTTCTCAAGGTCTGGGAACTCGGATGTATGCACCGACCACCGACCTACCACCGCGACCGGCCAATGTGGATTAACGTTGACTCGAATCATGATGCATGATTCCTTATGCTCCCGTATGAGACTGAGTCCGCCACACATGGCCCGGGGCAAGCAGAGTCGAAAGGATTGATGCCTACGAACGTTTCTCTTTCAGTACCAGACTGAATGATCGTTTGGCGGCAGATTGAGGGCAAGGCACCGTACGTGGCGCCGTGGCAAGGTATGTGGTGTATGCAGATCGTACGAGTCCTCCCGAATGGGCTTGCAAGGCTCCAGCTCGGCTTCTCACTGGCACAAGATAATGCCTTTGATGGAGTAGGGGATTGGGTATACTATAGTTCCGATGAGTCCTGTGTCGATCTCGCCCATGCATGCTCGGATAGTCACTGTCCATTTGTGAATGAGCGGTTGGGAACTTGAATGCCATCCTTTTGTTGGATCTTGAAAGGGAGGTAATACCAGAGTCTTCTACGCATTGCTAGTGTGAGGTATTACAGGGGCTAGTTTCTGAAGGCGTGAAATTGAAGCTTTGAATCTTGAAGCTTGAAGGCTGAAAAAATAAAAATATTCGCTTTCTGTAAAGCACATGGTTATCGCTCAGGCTGTGGCAGGAGTTACTATATGCGACACTGTTTCGGTTGCTGGGCTGCAGATCTGCCGCCTCAGGAACCACATGATGGATCTGATGACCTTATTTGTCACGGTCGTTGCCATCGACGTTCATTGCCGCCACAACTGGCAATCATCAACACGCTCCTTCGATACGCTGGCATGTGACGATTTCGATGGTGGCATGGATGTCACTGTGGTGGACCTCAGTCGCTTCGCCCAGCGGTGACCGTTGAAACGTTGATAACTGACCTTGTACTTGGATATTAAACGTGTAATCATCTCAGATCGCTTATCTATCTCGAAAGCAAATGAGATGTCTCATTCCTACTTCGAAACCATCGTGCAACTGTTAAACATGTGAGAATTTGAACGAAGCCGAAGAGTGGCCGATATAACAGGCCCACCCTACGTACGCTTCTTCCAGCCCACCACTCTGGCACTACCTTTCCCCTTGTCTTACAACGTCTGTAAGAGACAATGTCAAACACGTCTCAAGTTGACAGGCAGTATGGAAACCCATCTTTCATTGAGAAGGCCGCTCTTGTGTTTTCTGTGTTTCTCCACACTCGTCCGTAAAATTCCATACGCGATGGGAGTTTGCGGCTGACCAGCTCACCTCTTGGTCGATTACAGCCACTGTTCTTGCATGGACCCTTGTATCATCGCCATTTCATAAAAATAATCAATCCAAAACCCGGATGCGATTATTAAGGGACAAGGCCACCCACCACCTCTCCAACCACCTGAGCGTAAAACAGATACAATGGATCATGGGCAATACCGGCACTGTATACGAAGGATGGGCACGACAGGAAAAGGTCCCTATCGTGGTGGATGAGGTAGGTGACAACACTCGGTTGTTTTGGATCGGAAAGAAAGGGAAGGACCGTGTAATTTTGTATCTTCATGGCACGTACCATGTATCTATCGTCCTCCTGCCTTATGCTTATTATTATGTATCCCTGCAGGCGGCGCATTTCTTCTCCCCATGACATCCTATGCAGCATCGTTTTGGAAACACATTCAAGAGGGACTCAAAAAGAAAAACATCGATGCAGGTGTTGCAATCCTGAATTATAGCACGTATCTCGTCTGCTTTCACAGCAACGTAGATCGTAATTGTGTTGATTTACAGCCCTCGTACCATCCGCCACCTTTCCCACTCAGCTCAAGCAAGCTGTAATAGCAATCGAACATCTCATATCCACCGGCGTTCAACCACAAAACATCCAAATCATCGGTGACTCTGCAGGCGCCAACCTCGCTCTCCAAGTCATTTCCCACATGCTCCACCCTCTCAAGGGTGTCCGTCCCCTCAATCTTCCTTCTCGCCTCGGAGGTGTTTATCTCATGTCCCCATGGGTCTCACTAAGAGGCACAGGAGATTCCATGACAGCAAATGACGCCAGCGATATCATCGGTCCCAAGTGCATCAATATTTGGGCTAGCGAAGTCTTTGAAGGTGTCTCGGATTCCCAGCTTCCATATCTAGAACCAAGCAGCGCACCCGCCTCGTGGTTCAAGTCAGTAGATACGGTGGTGGGGCGGATGCTTATTACAGCTGGATCTGCAGAGTGTTTGAGAGACTCAATTGAGGTGTTCGCGAAGCAAATCTGCAGTATTCACGATGGCGCGACGTTTTGGATGCTTGAGAATGGAGTGCATAATGAACCGTATTTTGAATTTACCTGCAAAAAGGTGAAGTCTTGGAATATCACTCCGCAGATATTGGAATGGTTCGCTACGGGGTTTAAGGGGGTTTAGGATTCAAGTATCTTGTACTTACATAGTCCGTAGGCATAATCACGGGACACAAAATACCCAAGTGGCGGGAATTTCAAACCCCGAAACCCCTTGAGTGACACATCATGCATCATTCTCTCCGTTATCCTGACAGACCCCGGACCTGAAGGCCTGACGCTTAATATAATGGAGTGACTTGTTGTAAATCTTACATACCATATATAGGAGGGGGACGTAAAAAAGTGAGTATTAATGTACCTGATGTTCCTGTTCCGCCACCCTCTTATTGAGCGCTTGAGCTTGAAAGCTGGGATTGTAACCCATCCTCGCTCAGGCTCTCGTTTGACGTTCCGAGTCTGCTCCTTCCTGCTGCCATATTCGAAATATATTTGACGAATGGTCAACGTCACAGAAGCTCCCATCATCGTTGCTGTTCTCGGTCTGGTTGGCGCCATTGCTGCTGCTGCACTTGCCACCTACGTTACTTATCGGTCTGAGAGCTACAAACGCCGCTCCGATTTGACCATCATTGTCAACAAGTACCAGGACCCACTTCTGCTTTCTGCAGTGGCCCTGCATGCAAGGCTTAATACAATCAAGACCCATGTCAAGGGCATCCCAGTCAGCCCTTCCTTTCCAGACATCCGACCCCCTCCACCAAAGAATATCAAGGATGATTATCTTCTCATTCATACCGCATTTCTTGTCGGTCAATACTTTGCCTGGGTACACATCCTTCGGATCGAGTCACAATTCCTCGGCATGCAGCGAGCACACAAAACGAAATCGCTCACCGATGCTTTTTTCAAAATTGAACGGGCGTGGAGTAGGGATTGGGATAATGATGAGAAGCGAAATCGCTTTATGTTGTGGCGAGGACAACAGACAGCCATAGGAGAACTCATGACAGTGACACACGACGAGAAGCATTCCTGCATTGGTTATGCTGAATTCCGCAATCGCTGGTATTCTGAGTCAGGTCTAGAGTTCACACAATGGTTTGGCGATTTCGCCAACAATCATGACAACTTCTGGTCGGAGAGGCTGGACATGGTGCTCGAGGGTTTGAGGGTTTTGATATTCATCTTGGATCCGGAAAAGCTTTTTCAAAAGGCGTACAATGACTCCTCAGATCCAGAAATTGGTAATGCGACACACGACAGGAACAGCCAACAGCGAGCACGAGATCCAAAGTCAGTTACTTTTCGCTGTCTCTTACATTTCAGCTAACTAACGAATTGGTTAAAATTGTTGTAGTACTAGTTCACAAGCTCACATTGGACAGGTGTTCACTCCAAGCCGAAGGAACTGGTATTTCGGGTCACTCATCAGCCGCGCTATATCATCACGTACTTCATCCGCCCGCTGGCAGTCGGTGAATGTCGAAGATCCGAGTCTTATGGCAAAGGGTTATAAATTGCAGGGTATGTCATCGGCATCCGGTGTGGGCCCTGTTCGCGAGAGATTAGCACACTTAGGCCATCAACCGATTCAGCCTAATGTTGGCCTATTTTCAGACACTATGACTATGACTCCAGGGATTCCTGAGTAGTTACATTTATACCCTCAACATTCAACTCTAATTTGTAAGATAAACTACAGACTATCTTTCTGCATGCCCTGTGCAAGCCACTCAATGATGAGCGGCGTCAACTTGGACATCTTTATCCGCTCTGCCACCAAAAAATCGTAGTATGCATCATTGTGTACTCCACCTTCCTGAACAATGAAGTCTGTGCCCGTATGATGAATACCGAATTTCCGCGCAAATAAGTTTATGACATCTTTCAAACACTCCTGAGCGCCAGCAGTGATAAGCACACGGTCAACAAGCCCTTCGACCCCTGCGAACCACCCATCTGGAGCCTTAGCAGCCTCCAGATAAACAAGGGACGACTCTGGCACACCCGCAAGTACTTTCCGACCACAGTAAGCAAAAGTTCGCGAACTTATTACGTCCGTTTTGTCGTTGACCAAATGCGATCCCGATGCTCCGCCGGACAACGAAAGCCAAGGCGACATGAGATAGATACCCTGAATTGGGGCCTGCAGCGAAAGCAGGGGGACACCGTCAAATGGGTGTAAGATGTGAGAGAGCAGCTGTACAGCTATGTTGCCGCCGGCGGAGTCGCCTACTATTTGTAGGTTTTTGGGGTGAACGCCGCTGGCTAGGACGCGCTTCACGGCTGATACGGCCTGAATAAGCGGGTTCGGAAATCCGGCCGTTGGGAGGATGTCTATGGAGAATGTTAGTCTGGCTTGGTGTGTGACATTGCGAGGCTTGCTTGCCGTAAGTGAAAACGGCGAATCCAGCGTCTAGCTCCCTCTGTTTGAGCTGCAAACGCACGTAATTCCAGAAGGAGGCGGCGAAGTCTTGCATAGGGATTAAAAACCCGCCACCTGCAAGGGTGGTGAGGTAAGGATTTTACAGAGAACTACTAGTACGGAAGAGCGGGACTTTACCATGGAAGTATAAAACAACACGGTCGGTTCGTTTGGGACCAAACCATAGGAGCTTCGAATTGCTGTCTATATACTCTATCACAATTGGCAAATCGTTCTGCTTCGCCCATTTTTCATATACTTGAAGTGTGGTCCCCATGTAAAACTGAAATTGTCTTGTGTTCAACGATGAGGCCAAGAAGCGGAAAGCTCCGTCCCCCAATACGCGTCTCCAGGATTTATGTTTGGTGTGGGCTGTGAAAAGAGACCGGGATAAGCTCCATGCTAGTGCGAACGCTTCAAGCAACGGATAGTCAGTTACGTTGAAAATCAAGCACTGTGATGTCCGAGTCACAAACGTAGTTGTAGAAACGCGATCGCTATCCCCGCTTTCTCATTCCAAGACACCTTGCCATACTTTTCTCCAGCGTGGTCCATGTTTATGAGCGGTGAGGATTGACGATGATAGGGAAGTATCAGTTACTTATATGTAGTAATGCTCGAGCCTCAGGCCTCAGGCCTCAGGGGTCACGATCGGAGGGTTCATCAGATTCAGCATTAAAATTTGATGGGATCGAGTAAGGATCGATGCCGCGCGGGCTCCTTGCTATGGTAATGCTCAGTTGAGATCTCATAAAAGGGGCCCTTCGAAGACGCTCTCGCTGCCAGCGAGTTGACACCGTGGACCTGTCATTCTGCACTGGCCCGTACCATTCCATCACCGTTTGTATTCACATCTTTGACACCCAAATATCACATGGAAACTGAAGCGTAGCCAAACCCAGAACCCTCCAGCCCCCTCGCGACAAGCGTAAATTGCTGTGCTGCATCCCGTGTCCTCTTCAATGAACGTGAACTACCAAACGTCATCTTTCATCAGAACCAGACGAGAACTGATCACAAGGAATGAAACCTACGC
>QMFE01001616.1:0-11509 GCA_003314665.1 Tricholoma sp. MG77
CACACGTTCCAAGCGTCGCGAACATCAGCTATCTATCCCTCTACCCCCTTTAAACCTTGATACCCTCATCGAATCGCCGCAATGAGTTCCGAAACTACTGACGAACGAGTAGCGCAACTCGAAGAAATGTTCACGAGGATGTCCGAAGCCATAAACCGAATGACTCTCCAATTTGACGAGGTGATATTGGGTACCCCGAAGTCTGCAGATGTAAATGTATTACCAAGTGTATCTAACCCTACTTCCGAGACCTCGCCACTCACACCTCGCGAACGCGACCTACCACCTGTTCCTCAAAAACATCGCACGAACCCTTGACTTGCGTTAAGCCAGCGAATCCCAGCGAATTTTCGGGCGATCGCGCGAAAGGCCGCGCCTTCCTCAATTCGTGCAATCTTTACTTTGCGCTCACGCTGCGCCAATTCGCCGACGATGATGCGAAGATTATGTGGGCGCTCTCATTCATGAAGAGCGAGCAAGCATCATGCTTCGTGGACCAAAAGATGCGAATGTACGATGTGGTGGGAAGCCTCACCTATGCTGGAGACGTGCAGTCTCTAGCAGATCGCACAGGGATGACTCGCACAAGCTCGCACACACGCACAGTCGTGGTCGCAACGCAAGGATCGAATGGTGTCTACTCTGTCTACCACAAATGGATGTCAACATGATCACATGACTACATGTGATCAGACTGCAGTGCACCTGGGTGCACGGTTACAACGCGACGTGGCAAGAGTTCGCGCAAGAGTTCGTCACTGAATTCTGTCCCAAGAACGAGGTCCAAATGTTGCGAACAGATCTCGAGACCGCGACGGTCGACGAGTATGTTGATAGTTTCAAAGAGATCGTGGACAAGGCTCGTTACTTCGAGGGCTCACACATTGTCCTCAAATTTCGTCAAGGCCTAAATGCGAAGATTCAGGACCACGTCGCCTGCCTCACACAGGGACACCCCTCTGACGAAATTCCGCAACAGTGGTATGATGCCACGATCCTCTGCGATGAGAATCACATCGCGAACGCCGCATTCACATCCTCCCCACAAACTTCGCGACAGTCCGATTCGCCACCGTCGATGGGTGGCATTCTTCGGAAGCCAATCGCGACGTTCCCAAGAGCGCACCCGGTTAGCGCCCCTTGTTCTCTCCCCATGCCAAGTGTCTCGAGCGCGCAACGCCCCAAAGACACAACAGCGATTGTATGCTTCCGATGTGGCCAACCTGGACACCTACGACCCGATTGCCCAAAGCGTTTCGACATTCGCTACCTCAGTCTCAAGGAGCGCCAGGCTTTCGCAGAGGACGAGTTCACGTCGCCCATGAGGGGCGCAATGATGCGATTGAGGAGGGATGCAAAGACAAGGTGAAGGAGGCAGAGTCGGGTTTTGGCATGGGCAACGAGTGATGAGTACGCACCTGTTGTTGATTAAGAATCGTTTCGCTGTATTGTCAGTAGAAGAAATGACTGAATTAGATTTCATTTCATCGACTGATAGTGCAGAGAACGATGCCCAAGCCGTACCACAACCCCTTCACCCTGTTCAAATGTCGCAGACGCTTGTTTCGGTGCCTACGACTACGCCGACATCGTCGCTGTCGTCATCGACAACTTCACGATATTCGCGCTTTTGTCAACGTCCAAACTGGGAGAAACGCCTCCCCGATCGCTTTGTTGTCGCATCAGCCATCAGCGATAATTTGCTCCAGCTCAGTGTCGCGTTGCAAACCACCGACACTGGCGAGGTCTTTTCGACCGCCGCCCTTCTCGACTGTGGAGCGACCGACCAATTCATGCACTCCGACTTCGTGAAATGCAATCGCATCGCTACGAGGTTGCTAAGTCGGCCCATCCCCATCTACAATGTGGATGGTACGCCCAACGAGGCAGGCAGCATCACCGAAGTCGTCGAAATGATGCTGCGATATCGTGACCATTCCGAAAAAGCGATTTTCGCAGTAACTGGCATCGGAAAGCAGGATATCATCCTAGGACTCACCTGGCTTTGCGAGCACAACCCCGAAGTCGATTGGAAGTCGGGAGAGGTCAAGATGAGTCACTGCCCGAATCACTGTCGTACCTGTCAAAACGAAGCAAACATGGAGCGAAAGGAGCGCCTTGTCGAGGAAGCGAATATTCGCTCATGTCGCGCAGGCCCAATGCCCGAGCCTGACGTGGAGATGGAGGATATTCCCAACCTTGGCGACGGTTCCGATGACGAGGAGGAGGAGGAAGAGCCCTACACTGGTGAGGATGCGATGGAGGAGGATGACCGATTATTCACCGCGACAATACCTTGCGAAGCGGAATTCATTCGCACATCTTCGAACATCTCGCAGCATCTCGCTGAGGCATTCCACAAGAATACTCAACCGAAGACGTTCCACGAATCGGTGCCCACTCACCTCCAAGACTTCGAAGACCTTTTCGCGAAATCTTCGTTTGATCGTTTGCCTGATCGGAAGGTCTGGGACCACGCGATCGAACTAATACCAGACTCGAAGGCTTCCAACTGCAAGGTGTATCCTCTCGCTCCGAACAAACAGGTCGAACTGGATGAGTTCATCCAGGAGAACCTCGCAACAGGGCGAATTCGTCCGTCAAAATCGCCCATGGCATCGCCCGTCTTCTTCATCAAAAAGAAGGACAGATCGCTTCGTCTCGTACAGGACTATCGCGTGCTCAATTCTATCACGATCAAGAATCACTATCCTCTCCCCCTCATCTCCAAACTGGTAAATCAACTTCGCGGCGTGAAATTCTTCACTAAGCTTGACGTGCGATGGGGGTACCAAAATGTTCGGATGAAGGAGGGTGACGAGTGGAAAGCGGCGTTTCGTACTAATCGCGGCCTCTACGAACCCTTGGTGATGTTTTTCGGACTCACTAATTCTCCCTCCACCTTCCAGACGATGATGAACGACATCTTCCAGGACCTCATCATGGAAGGCTTGGTTTGCGTATACCTCGACGACATCCTCATCTTCACGAAGGGCATCGAGGAGCATCGCCGCGTTACGCGACTGGTTCTAGAGCGACTCTGACAACACAAGCTCTTCCTGCGACATGACAAATGCGAATTCGAACAAACGACGATCGAGTACCTCGGACTCATCATTTCGGAAGGGGAGGTTCGCATGGACCCCGTCAAGGTAGCAGGAGTGACAGAGTGGCCTACTCCGACTACGAAGAAGGAGGTACAGTCGTTCTTAGGATTCGTGAACTTTTATCAGCGCTTCATCGAAGGTTTTTCGCACCATGCGAAACCCCTCTTCGAACTCACGAAAAAGGATCGGAAGTGGAGTTGGGGAGAGGAGGAGCAACAGGTGTTCGACAAAATCAAGGATCAGATTACGTCTTCTCCGATATTGCGTTTCGCTGACGATTCCAAACCATTTCGCATCGAAGCAGACAGTTCCGATTTCGCGACAGGTGCTGTCCTTTCGCAGCAGTCGGATGATGACCTCAAGTGGCATCCAATTGCCTTCTACTCGAAATCGCTCAACGCAGTCGAACGGAACTACGAGATTCACGACAAAGAGATGTTAGCAGTAATGAGATCGCTCGAGGAGTGGAGACACTTCCTTGAGGGGGCACAGCGCAAGGTGGAGATTTGGACGGACCACAAAAACCTTGAGTACTTCATGACTGCAAAGAAACTGAATCGCAGGCAGGCGCGTTGGTCGCTCTATTTATCTAGGTTCGATTTCGTAATGCACCATCGCCCTGGGAAGAGCATGGGTAAGTGCGATGCCTTATCGCGTCGCGCTGACCACAGTCCTGGCGCCGACGACAATCGTGACAACACCCTACTCAAACCCGAATTTTTCGCAGCATGCGCCCTCAAAGGAATGACCGTTGAAGGGGCGGAAAGGGACATACTTCGAGAAATTCGCAAAGGGGTTCGAGATGGAAAGGGGGAGGACGCGGTGGTATTAGCGATGAAGAAATTCGACGAGTCAAAGGGCAAGATGCTGAGGAGTTTGGAGTGGGCGAAGGAAGGTGGGCTGTGGAGGTTTCGCGATCGCATCTACGTTCCTCTCATCGCAGACTTATGACATCGGATCGTCGAACAGCATCATGACTCTCAAATCGGGGGACACGCGGGTCGATGGAAAACACTCGAACTTCTCATGCGCAGCTACTGGTGGCCGAACATGTTGCGCTATGTCGGGCAATACTGCAAGACCTGCGATATGTGCCTGCAAACTAAGACACAAAAGTGAAAACCATTCGGCGAACTACTACCACTCCCCATTCCCGAGCATCCCTGGGAGGTGACTAGCGTCGACTTCGTCGTCGAACTTCCTGATTCGCATGGGTTCGATGCGGCCATCGTCGTCGTAGTCTCAGTCACCAAGCGCGGTCACCTCATCCCTACTCACACGACGGTCACCGCCCTAGGCTCAGCCCGACTCTATCTCCAACACGTGTGGAAGCTCCACGGCCTTCCACGATCAATGGTCTCTGACCGCAGACCGCAATTCGTCGCAGAGTTCATGTGCAAACTGTATCGCCTATTAGGCATCAAGGTTTCGGCATCCACGGCGTATCACCCTCAGTCGGATGGCCAAACCGAACGCGTTAACCAAGAACTCGAACAGTACATCTGAGTTTTCGTCAACGAACGTCAGGACGACTGGGATACCTTAATGCCACTCGCCGAATTCGCATACAACAACCACATTCACTCCGCGACACAACACACTCCTTTCTTCGTCGACACTGGTCGACACCCCCGCATGGGTTTCGAGCCTCACCAACCTCCTTCGAAGGTCAAGGCGGTCAACGAATTTGCCAATCACATGAAATCGATGCTAGAGGAAGCGCGTGCGGCTCTCGCGAAGTCGAAGGATGATATGGCGAGGTACTACAATCACCGCGGCCCCCGACGGTTTTCCGCAGTGCTATTCTTGCACTGCCGTTATTTCACCATGACATTATTTTATTTGATGTCACATGTCAACATTTTGATGTTGACACATTTTCACGGCCCCGCCATCGGACCCCGCTTCAGCCCCACTGTCGGCCCTGTTACCTTTCTATTATTCATCGACATTACTTCAATGTAGACATTCCATACCTCAATGCTTATGATTACATCACTGTCTCATTCCAGATATAGAAACTGACTAGCACCTGTTACATATTGAACCTTACTTACTTTAGTATAGCCAGATAGCCCTGTAACCCCCCCTAGATGTAGCCTTTCCAGTCCTGGAGAATACACCATGGTTCTGTCAACTTGCGTGACCACGACCAGTGTAGCCTGATTGACACAAGGCTTTCAGAGACATTCATCAAGAGGATGCAGAGGTATGAGCCTCTGCCAGGTCAAGTCGAGCATGAGTGGGCAGCCTTCATAGATTATGTGAAGGTTACTGTACAGGAGACAGGAGGAACAGGGCCAGGCATTAATGCCTCGCCAGCTGGGACAATTGTCCCCCATGCGCCACTAATGATGTTGGAGCAGTCAACATCTGGTATGTTGATGAAAGCTGGTAGTAGCCAGCTACTGCCTCACCAACAAGACAAGGCAAGTTTCATAGCAGAGAGTAGATGTAAGGGGAACACTTGATGAGGCTCTACAAACACCCACAAACACCTACAAAGTCCCACAAACACCTACAAAGTCCTACGAACACTTGCAAACATTAGCGAACATCTCACAAATACTCGCAAACGTTCGCGAACACCTCGCGAACATCCACTCACACCTACGAAGCTCACAAACCACCTTCGAAGTGCTTCAAACTGCTTCGAACTACGTCGAACGACTTTGAACTACTTCATACAGCTTCGGACGACTTCCTACCACTCCACACCTCGCCTACGACCACCCCCTGCACTTCGACGATGACGCCGAAGCTATGGAACAGTGCTCGAACTCATTTAGAGATAGCGGAACAACCGTTGATGTGCCCCTGATGTGTGCACCTCGCCTACGACCACCCCCTGCACTTCGACGATGACGCCAAAGCTATGGAACACCGCTCAGACTCATTTAGAGATAGCGGAACAACTGTTGATGTGCCCCTGATGTAGGCTTGCTTCCCCTGTCTCGCTTCCGCATGCAGACAGATTTATTTTACTTTGTCACACGGTTTCTTGTACATAGTTGCACCCTTGCAGGGAAACACCTTAGACTTTTCTCTTTGGTTTTCCCTTGCAAGGTGTGTAGTATTTCTTGTATAGTTAGCTTTATCTAACTCTTTGGTTTTCCCTTGCAAGTATTGAGTTCAGGCTCTGATTGTAAGGTTGCCCTTACAGAAGAAAAGTCTCCTCTTTGGTGGACTGAGAGTAGCAAGCTATCCCAGTCAGTCAGTTGGACCACAAAAATTTCGTACATCTTTGAAGTCTTCCTCGCGGCTTGGTTGGATCTTCTATCCTCCCTCCACTTCCTTTCCCCAACCCAATATAATTTTCTAATGGCTACAGAGGAAACCGACGCTTGGCGAAGGCAACTTGAGAGCGATATCGCAGGGATTAACCAATCTCTGCAACAACTGTTCATAATGAACGCGGATCGTGACCGCGTCAATGTACTCCCAAGCGCATCGAACCCTGGCAGTGTTTCGAACCCAGCGTCCGAACGCTCTCCACTCTCTCCTCCTCCTGAATTGCGCCGCGAACAATCCTCGAACACGAATCGAACATGTTTGATCAAACCAGCGTCTCCAAACGACTTTTTGGGCGAACGCGCGAAGGGACATTTGTTCCTCAATTCGTGCGAGTTATACCTCAATCTCACACCCCATCAGTTCGAAGATGAGCATTCGAAGGTCATGTGGGCCATGTCCTTCATGAAGAGTGGGCGAGCAGCGTGTTTTGTTGATCGACAAATGCGCAGCTACCAAGCCATAGGAAGTCTACCTTATGCAACATGGACGGAGTTCGTCGTTGAATTTATCGCCGACTTCTGTCCGAAGAACGAGGTTCAGACGTCGAGGACTGAATTAGAGACTCCGAGATACTGTAAGGGCAACCTTATGATCAGCGCGAATATCGCGCGATGCTTGCAAGGGCAAACCAAAGTGTTAGATAAAGCTAACTATACAAGAAATACTACACACCTTGCAAGGGAAAACCAAAGAGAAAAGTCTAAGGTGTTTCCCTGCAAGGGTGCGACTATGTACAAGAAACCGTGTGACAAAGTAAAATAAACCTGTCTGCATGCGGAAGCGAGACAGGGGAAGCAAGCCTACATCAGGGGCGCATCAACGGTTGTTCCGCTATCTCTAAATGAGTCTGAGCAGTGTTCCATAGCTTCGGCGTCATCGTCGAAGTGCAGGGGGTGGTCGTAGGCGAGGTGCAGAGTGGTAGGAAGTCGTCCGAAGCCGTACGAAGTAGTTCGAAGTCGTTCGAAGCAGTTCGAAGTACTTCGAAGGTATTTCGTGAGCTTCATAGGTGTTCGTGGATGTTCGCGAGGTGTTCGCGAACGTTCGAGAGTGTTCGTAAGATGTTCATGAGGTGTTCGCAAATGTTCACGAGTGTTCGTGAGGTGTTCGCGAGTGTTCGCAGGTGGTCACGAGTACTCGCGAAAGGTTGCGCGCGGTTGTAGACCTCGTCAGGTGGTCCCCTGACAGATACTTCCAGGGGTCTCGAACTGTCGATGAGTATGTCGACGACTTTCGCGAAATCGTCGATCGTGCGCGCTATTTCGAAGGGGCCCACATTGTCCTCAAGTTTCGTCAAGGGCTTAACCCCAAGATTCAGGACCACGTGGCCTGCCTTACCTCCGGGCGACCCTCTGACAAAATTCCAAGGCAGTGGTACGACGCGGTGATCCTCTGCGACGAAAACCGCATCGCCAACAAAGCCTTTCGCGCTTCTTCGCAGACTGCACCACACCACAAAACAACTTCGAACGGCAGTAGTGTGTTTCGAAGACCAATGACAAGGCCTTCGAACCCTCCCATACCCCTTTCAAGGTACACGCCGCTGATGGCAATCTTTGAACACGTCACGGCATAATCCCCCTGTGGCTGGCATCTAGACATCTACCCGACCAAAGGATATGAGTACGCTCATGTGTTTTCGTTGTGGGCAACCAGGCCATGCACGTCCCGAATGCCCGAAACGCTTGGATGTCCAATACATGGACCTCGAAGAAAGACAAGGTTTCGCACAAGAGGAGTTCGTGGCACTCGACGTAAGGGAGATGATGGAGCAAGATGAAGAGGCGCAAGAGGAGGTGAAAGAGGATTTTGGCCCGGACAACGAGTGACCAGTATGCCACCATTGTCCAGTATTAATCGTTTCGCAGCATTGTCAGTAGAAGAAGTGTACGAATCAAATTCTATTTCTTTGACTGATACTACTTCGAACAATCCTAAAGCCATACTAACCTCCCCACCCCCTCGAAATCGTTTTCAGAAACGTCCAAACTGGGAGAAACGACTCCCCGAACGCTATATCATGGCATTGAACCCTAGCACGAACTTGTTCGAACTTCTGATATCGATGCAGACCATCGATACCGGTGAAGTGCTTTCGACGAACGGGCTGCTTGATTGTGGCGTGACCGACCTCTTTGCTAGCTCTGACTTCGTGCGACGACATCACTTGACAACTAAACAGCTTAGTTGGCCCATCCCAGTGTACAGCATGGATGGTTCGCTGAACGAAGCAGGCAGTATTTCCGAAGTATGGGAAACAGTCCTATGGTATCATGACCACACTGAATGCGCGACGTTTGCTGTCACTGGTCTAGGGAAGCAGGACATCATTTTAGGCCTTACCTGGCTGCGAAAACACAACCCAGAAGTCGATTGGGCTTTGGGTGAGGTTAAGATGAGTCGATGCCCTGACCATTGTTGCACCTGTCAGAACGAAACAAACGAGGAGTGCAAGGTCGCCTTCAAGGAGGCAGCCTGTATTCGAGCGTGCCGAGCAGGCCCGATGCCCTCCCCAGACGTTGATATGGAGGATGTTCCTGAATTCCCTGGTCTGTTCAATGATGATGAGGACGACGACAGCGATGACGAACCCTATATGGGGGAAGACTCGCTCGAAGATGGCGATCACGAGTTCGTAGCGACGATCCCCTGCGAAGCGGAGTTTATTCGAGCCACTTTGAACATTTCGCAGAGGTTGGCTGAGGCCTTTCACAAAAATACCCAGCCCATGACGTTCCATGAATCTGTTCCTATGCACTTCCACGACTTCGAGGATCTGTTCGCAAAATCATCGTTCGATCGCCTCCCCGATCGCAAAGTGTGGGATCATGCCATCGAACTAATCCCGGGTGCGAAGGCGTCGAGCTGCAAGGTCTACCCCCTCGCACCTAGCAAACAGTCTGAAATAGACAAGTTCAATCAGGAAAACCTTAGTAGCGGTCGCATTCACCCCTTGAAATCGCCAATGGCATCCCCGGTGTTCTTCATCAAGAAGAAGGATGGTTCTCTTCGGCTTGTGCAGGATTATCGAGCCTTGAATGCCATTACGATCAAGAATCGATACCCGCTCCCCCTCATTTCGGAACTTGTCAACCAACTCCAGGGAGCGAAGTACTTCACGAAACTCGATGTTCGATGGGGTTATAACAATGTTCGCATGAAGGAGGGTGACGAGTGGAAGGCAGCGTTTCATACCAATCACGGTAGAGACGTGCCGAGGTTGCCTCTGACTGCAGCGAGGCAATGCAATGGTATAGCTATGGATGTCTGACTACGAACATGTGACTGGCTTCTATCAACAAGATCACGTGACTCCCTGGAGTGGTGCCCCTGCACCACTCCATACACCCATGTCCCAAATGGTGACGTCCTCGTCGCCTGAAAAAAACAAACAACCAAAAAAATGCAAATAAGAAAATGAAAATCTAAAATCTATATTTGTATGGCCAGAAAAAAATCTATAGTTGATATAAAAATAAAAATAAAACAAAACTCAACACGGTGGTGCCCATCCCAAAGCACGAAGGGCTTGACTCAAGTCAGCAAGCTGGGGGTCTCAATCCCAGTCAAGCTTCAGAACTGGATGTGCAGGTGCAGGTGCTACTCCAAAGGGCACAGTGATGACAGGTTTGCCTGGTCCTATACCAGAGGGATGACATCGGGTAATAAAAGGTTGGGGCAGAACAAGAGATGGTGGAGCTGAACGGAAGAATTTTCGAGATGATGGAAAAAAAATTGGCGGGGCTCGTCGTCACCTTGTTCATTGTTGAAGGGTTTCGAAGGGTCGTGAACAGTCCGTTTTCAGACCAGAGAGGTCTCGCAGCAGGGTGCTGGGGGCAATAGGTAATGACGTGGCGTCGTCAGCCCAGTCAAAACGTGTGAGAGGTGGCGAAACAGCTCGTTTAGGGTTCAGCTGGGGAGAGCTGGGGTGCAAGGGCGGCGAACAGGGGGTGTCATTGGGTGCAGACGGCGATGCGGCGGGCAACAGAGAGGGTGGGGGATCCAGCTGCGGCGAACCGCGCTTCTTCCTCCATTGTCTGGGTTTTTCTGACGAGCGGGAGGGCTCGTGTTGGTCGACGGGGGGCCGTGGATGCAGCTGGGGTGTGTCAGATGTGATGGGTGCGTGAGATGCGGCCCTAGCGGTCATTTCGGGGGTGGTTGCAGCACCTGTGGGCGCCGTTGTTGGTGGTGATGTGGTGGTGGGACGGCGAGGCTCAGGGTGTGAAAGAGGGGGCTGGGGACAGAGCTGGGGGGCCGTTGACAGTTCAGGGAGGGTGCATTGCCATTTTTCGAGCGTCAGGTCGTGTTCCGGGAGTGGCAGAAGCGGGGTAGCTGGGGTCGTCGCATATGACGTGGGAGCCATGCTGGGTGGTTCAAGGTGTGGAACGGGGGACAGGGGCTGAAGTTGGGGCGCGGTAGGCAGCTTCCTGGGGCTTCGTAGGGTATGGAGGGGCCGGCAGGGTGGTTCCGTTGAGTAAACGACGCGTTCTGAGGAACGCGTCTCCTCGTAGTCGCATGACACCGTTTGCTGGGTGACAGACCGCCGTTGGGGGTTGGTTACAGCCTGGTTAGCTGTCTCCCAGGTGGTGCTAGCCGTTTGGGTGCTCGCTGTGGCCCAGGTCGTCGCATCAGAGGTGGTGGCAGAAGGGGTGGCCGCCGTTGTTGGTAGTGACGTGGCGGCGGAACGGTGGGGCTCAGGGCTCGAGAACAGGGGTCGGGGGCTTAGCTGGGGTGCAGTGGGTCGGCATGGTAGCCAATGTCGTCGTTCGGCAGGTGCTGGTGGTGGTTTTGAAGCTGGGGAAGAGGTGGTGGTGGTGGTTGTTGACGACATTGTCGACGTTGATGGGGGCTGTGGGGTGCAAGGGGTGGTGGTGCAGGTCGTTGTGGGCCGTTATTGGCCTGTACAGCGGTCTCGCAGGTGCAGGGAGGCTCGGTGGATGTTCCCGCATCACTCAGTGGACGCGGCGGCTCGTCGTCGGATGCCGTTTGCGTAACGGCATTGGCAGTGGAGGTGGGCGTCGTTTGCGTAGTCGCTGACTGCTGTTGTAGGTCGTCGTTTGCCTGCGTCGCCATTTCGCAGGTGTTGGTCTTTTGGTAAATTTCCCTGGTCC
>QMFE01001625.1:0-12731 GCA_003314665.1 Tricholoma sp. MG77
TTGAGTTCATGACGAAATGGAGGTAGTCGGGTGCACGACGAACTTGGTGTGGGAGAACCATGGAGAGCCTTAGTTTGTCGCTAACCTCGGCATAACCACGTCTCGTCACAGGAAAGGGGGAGATCCGACGAGCAGCTAATGAGAGAAATCGGAGGGAGGACATCTGGTTTCCAGTATTAAAACTATTGTCGCCGTATGTTTACGCAGTGTTTACGGGTCACCAGCAAAGTGCATATACAAATGTAAATAGTCGCTGATGAAGCGTCATCACACCCAGCGTTCTCCCTCCCCGTCTTTCAAGCTCGACGATGAGGAAGATTCATATGAACCATACGTTCCAATGGCAGAGAGACGCCGACAAAAGTTAGCAAAGTTGTACGTAGAGAAGCGACAACAAAACGACCAAGATGACCACGAGGACGCGCAGAAAGAAGAAGAGCTCAGAAAAGAGAAAGCAAGGATAGAAAGAACATTACTAGTAGAGGCCCAAGAGGTGCACTCTAAGAAAGCAATTGAAGGTATGTTCATTTATGCTTCAGTCAAGCTATGCTGTTTATTCATTCATTACCAGATCTCAAAAAAACCGAGAGTGAGAAAGCTGAAGAGGTTGATGCTGAAATTCTCGAAGCCATTAAAAGCAGAAGGAAGCTGGCTTCGGATATGGAGTTGGCAAAGGGGATCGAATACACTGAATCTCTGAAAACCAGGTAAGCGCCACCGATTTATTCAAAGACTTGCCTGACGTCACTTCAGCTGGCGGCCTCCGCAATACATCCGCAGCAGAACCTTTGAGCAGCATCAGAAAATCCGTGATAAATACCATATTCTCGTGAATGGTGAGGACATACCCCCGCCTATTGAGCATTTTGTTGTGAGCAGTTTAGTCTAGGTTGCAGCAGTGCTCCCCTGATCAAACGAAATTATAGGACATGAAGATTCCTGAGCCAATGCTACAATTCTTGAAGGCGAGCTGCATAACAACGCCAACACCTATCCAGCTTCAAGGTATACCTACTGCGTAAGCTCATGCCGTCCAAAACGCTGGAATGACTTACATTGTTCACACTAGCTTTTCAGGCCGAGACCTCATTGGAATCGCTTTCACTGGTTCAGGGAAAACACTTGCATTCTGCCTCCCCTTGATCATGATGGCTCTTGAAGAAGAAATGAAACTGCCTTTCATTCGAGGTGAGGGTCCAATCGGGACCATTCTGTGCCCTTCACGTGAACTGGCGAATCAGACATACGAAAATGTCGTTGTGTGGTGCTCAGCTTTGGCTAAGGAAGGCAAGTACCCACAACTGAATACACTGCTTTGCATGGGTGGCATTTCTATGAATGAACAAAGCCATGTGATGAGCAAGGGTCTACATATTGTCGTTGCAACCCCCGGACGGCTTATCGATATGCTGGAGAAGAAGCGGTTTACTTTCAATAATTGCAAATATCTTTGTATGGATGAAGCGGATAGGATGATTGACTTGGGTTTCGAAGATGATGTCCGAAACATCATGAGTTTTTTCAAGGTGCGGTATCTGTAGCCCTTGTTAGAAATGATTATATGAAGGCTTCTTGTAGCGTCAAAGGCAAACATTACTGTTTTCCGCTACGATGCCACGCAAAATTCAGGATTTTGCACAAGAGTCGCTCATCAGACCAATCCTGGTGAATGTTGGGCGTGCTGGCGCTGCAAATCTGGATGTGCTGCAAGTTGTGGAATACGTCAAGCAGGAAGCAAAGATGGTCTACCTATTGGAGTGTTTGCAGAAAACACCACCGCCCGTCATTATCTTTAGCGAGAACAAAAATGAGGTTGATGGTAAGTGGTATGTATTGAATATCAGGGGTTATGATAGCCATGGCGTTGCCTTGCAGATATCCAGGAATATCTTCTTCTGAAAGGTGTTGAAGCAGTGGCCATCCATGGATCTAAATGTACGCCTCCCTCTCAATATCCTCATCTATAACACTGCACTTATCCCGTCTCTAGCACAGGAAGAACGACAGTATGCGATCAAATCTTTTAAATCTGGGGGGAAGGATGTCATGGTCGCTTCTGGGGTCGCATCCAAAGGCCTCGACTTTAATGACATACAGCATGTCATCATCTTTTCCATGCCAAAGGAAATCGAGGATTATGTTCATCAAATTGGCCGTACGGGCCGAAGCGGGAAGACAGGTATAGCGACGACATTTGTCAATATGAATACCCCAGAACAAACTCTCTTGGATCTCAAGTATCTGTTGATGGAAGCAGGTCAAAAGTTCGTTTTCTGACTTTTATCTCATGATCAATCTTCAACCTACCATAGGGTGCCTCCCTTCTTATCTACGATAGATGATCCTCGTGCGGCCCATGGTGGATCCCTGAAGGGGTGTGGCGTCTGTGGAGGTATTGATATCGTTTCTGTCCTGCAGCTAAAGACTCACAACTACGACCAGGTCTCGGGCATGGAATTTCGAATTGCCCGAAGTTGGAGGACGCTAAGCGAAGAGAATTGGCATCTCATAGAGGCGGGGATGAGGGAGGAGGATACTGAGAACTTGAAATTGGGCTATTTTAATATTAATGTCGATATCTGTGATCGTTCTGTCAATGGCAATATTGAGTGTGGGAGTCAGTAACCAGGACAACTTGAATGTGACATGTGCCGTGTACTACTGACGACGTCCGACTCGTAAATAGCCAACGGCTGCCAACCGAATTTTTGTGGCAACTTGCAAGTGGCTTTGACCTAGCGTATGAGCCACCATGGACCGGCATAACGTCGGCATCGCTGAGCACGTTGGACCTCTAGACGACAAGACATTCCCAATTTGGCGGCTACGCAGACGCAAACTTGTTCCTCTAGCCTGCATCGCTTTAATTCTCTCCCTTCTTCTTTTCTACAGAGAGCTCTTAAGCTCGTCAAAAGATGTAGAACAATTTAAATCGGCCCACCCGCCTTCCTTCAACGCCCCCAACACAAATATCTCTACATCCACTACTCTCACGGCACTGGACACGGACATTGTCCGCCATGACGAAGAGCCTATTGTCTTCCTGTTCATAATATGGTCTGAGCCATCTGCAGCAGAGGGAGCTTTGTTGATCAAAGTAAGCTTTCTGCATATGTTCCAAGCCGCCCAATACCTTATACCAATGTCAGTCCATACTGTTATATAACACTAGTCCGTCCGAAATACACATCATATGCGACGACTCTGCTCACAAATATCTGGAGACACGGCTATCTTTGGTCAACCGCCCGTCCCACAACGTTCGCGTCTTTTTCTACAAGCCTTCCTGGCAAAGCATGCTGGATAGAGTTGAGCGAGAAGGTTCTATTAAAACAGACCATTCGGCAGGGCTGCGTATGTCTTCTTGTTGATTGGCTTTATGAAATTAATCTTCACTCTCATAATAGCTGGCCTTATGAAATTGTTTATCCATGAAATTGTTCCCCCTACGGTGAAAAAAGGAATATACATCGATACTGATGCGCTATGGATTTCAGATCCAAAACTGCTATGGAATGTCTTCAGCGGCTTGAAGCCCTCGACAGCCATAGTAATGTCCAGTCACCCCGATCAAGTCACTCCCGAGTGGCACAATGCATCACGCATCTGTTCCTGTGTCATGTTACTTGACTTGGAGAAACTTCGTGCCATGCGCCTGATGGACTCGAGTATATACCGTAATGACACAAGCGGAAAATTCCCACCAGCGATGTCACCCTCCGCTTTCAGAGCAATGTATGGCCGTCCTCAGGATGATGGCCACTCTCGTTACGAGAATGTACGACTCGGCGACCAGGGATATTGGTGGGCTATTGTCGACTACCGAAAAGATATATTTGAGCCCTTGAGTTATGATTTTGAGATAACGAGTTGCCTTCTAGACACATATCTCACTGGTCTAGGAGACGATATCATCACCGAATCAGAGGCCTTATCTAGGCAGATACATACAGAATACACTCCGCAAGAAGTATGTAATTTCCACTTTAGGTACTGCCTGGCCTGACCGTCTTGTCCCAGGGAATAGTTATCTTACCCAAGTTGCTTCATTTGTAAGTCGCCGTCACGTCTTTTAATTGAATGCTCAAGATTCTTCAGTAACTGTCTACACGGAACTCCCATATACATGGATTGGAATGGTTGGTCTGACCCGACAAATAGCCTGACAATCCGCTGGGGAGCTGCTGTCGCTTATCATGCAGGATTCAAATGGATCTGGTTGAACACGGGAAATCGGTTGGCCACATTGAAGATGGTCACCGTTTCAAATGTCGTATTCGCAGATGAAGAGTTCAGTAGAAATACTGAAAAATCAGTCCCCAGTACTTAGACCACACTTACTTATACCCTTTGGAGACCTGATTGAGATATCCGAGGCGAGAGTGTTAGAAACGAGTGGGTGCAGCGTTCATTGTGTATTATGGTATGATTTCGCAATTTGTGTAAGTATGGGTTAAAATAACAAGGTTCGATCTACAGGCCTCGACGTAGAGCAATGTTTCTAATAGTGTCATGCTATGTTTTACGTACCATATATACCCAATAACGTAGAACCATCTTTAAAACATCACCATCCAATCGAACCCTGATCCTGTTCTCCTCCCGTGTAATCATCTGGCAGCAAACCTGGTGCAAGCCTCACACCGCGCTCACTGAAAAGCACCACCAATCAAGATCACACGCGGATTGACGGGGGAAATTTTCTTACATTTCATCTACAGCGATCAACAGATCATAGTTGATTTCCTGGCTTACAACTGAATCGTACTTGTAGTCTGGGTGGGACCGCACAAAATTCCTAATCCAAGTTGCAGGCGTTTGAAGCGATCCTGAATCAAATTAGGCATGCGGCAAAGTAAGATGTATGATATCGTACCGTTCGCGCGACGTCTAATGAGATCTAAGTATTTTTCTATTTTTGCGCAAGCCATCTGGTCGATGTCCAGTGTTTCTAGATACGCGTATACGAGGGCTAAAAGGCCAGGAAATGATTCACCCTGCAGAGTTGTCGGAGACCAGGGACAAGTAAACCATTTAATCTCACCTTGCCATTTATAATCTCATTCATGGTCATCTCCTCGTACTCTTCGTCGACTGGTCGACCGCTGAGTGCTCCGATATCCGGAAGGGGGAGGGGAGGGAAACAATTCCGCATCTTCTTGTCCTTCTTCAGAGGAACCTCGCTTCTAGGAGAGCTATACCCAGAAGATGCTGCACTAGTTGCTCCACTGCGTCCAACAGTATACACATCTCTCCGGAAGTAAAACTTTCCGGAAGCAGCTGCGCCACGTTTTTGAGCTCGTGCCATATTCTCGTCGACCTGGAGAAGTTTTTTGGTCATAATTCAGGTCCTTATAAAGCGAACATATCTACTTTCGAGATTGGGATATAGAAGTTGAGGTTGAAACTGAGTATCGCTCGCGACAGCAGAACTACAAAAACAGCAAACGCTGCATTCTCAAAATCGGTCATTTGCACTTCCATGCTGCGAAACTCGACGCGCCAACCAATGGAGGAGTTTGGTGGCGGTGGCTTGAAACGCAGAGTTTGCCAGTTTGTCGACTGAATGTTCTGCAAGTGGAGACATATTATAATGACCACGACGAACAATACATAACCAAACCTCGAAATGATCACTGCTTGAGGCGTCATCCTGGTCAATAGTTTCGGAAAAAATAACGAGGGGGTCACGAATGAATAAATGTGAGATATGTTTTGACAGCAAGTCGTCAAGCCCTAGCAAGTGTCGGTGGCGGGTCTTAGTACACAAAACGATTACTCACCATGTTCACGCAAGCGGTCATAAATTCCCTCGTCGTAAGGTAAATAATTGTCGTTGTATTCTGGTCGATTGATCCAATCGTTAGATATATACAAGTCAACGTTATCGTATCGAGATTTCGGAATTCTGAAACGATCTTTCTTCAGGGGCTAAAGTAACCGTTCAATAACAGATGTTCTCGACATTCCGCCTGATGCACGTACTTTCAAGCCTCGTTCTTCTTCTGTACGATCATCAACACTCCCCGCGATGACATTCCAACGACAGTCGACATCAGCGAGCAACCCACGCCACACAGGACTAGCTGCGGTCAACGCCAACTAAACTTTGATATCAGAGGAAGAATCTTATCATCTGAGGAAACGAACCAGGATCGGGCCCACAGGAATGAGGCCATCGTACATCCGCCGGGCATCAGAAACATTACAGGCCTGAAATGTTAGCTGAAGGCAACAGCAACCCATTCCGAAACCCATGGCGTCAAGGTATATATGATCCGGAAGTGCCGCACCATTTTTAGCTTCTAATCCCACAGATAGATGAGGACAGAGTACAAGGAGAGTACGTAGACAAGGCACCTGGATCCTCCGGGTACATCGAACGGTCCCAAGGGATCGATGGGTCGATAAAAGGTCGAGGGGTTTCAGAGTCGATGAAGAGAGGCAGGTTGATTGCTACTTTGGAACCCCTCCGTGATCTAATGTTCGCAGTCAAGGTGCTGTAAAACATATTGAACATACGATGCATGAAGAGGTAATACCCGTGATACCGACGGAAAGCGTGCATGTGGATTCGTGATCTCCTGTGGCAAAAAAAGGCTGTGACTCGAGATAGCATCGGCAGGGTCAAAGAACGGTTCTGTGAATTGGCCAGGGACACCAAGACGAGGAAATGAGGTGAAAGTAAGAGGAACTTCGTTTGGTTTCAAGTGCTGGCGAGCAAGGTTTCGTCTGCTCATGCAGTCAGAGAAAGCGGATACAGATGATGTTATGGCCCACCGATAGCGCATATTTCCCTCTACAGCAAGGAGATCTGGAATAGAGCCGGTATAGGGAGAACCTGGGGTAGATTCTAGCATATAACGTCCATATTCTGGATGAAAGGTCGGAACGGAAACTCTGAAACACATTAGATAGGAGAGAGCATGGAAACAAGTGAGATGTACTCTTCTGGACAACCGGCGCAGATGTTACCAACGATGGTACTGAGCTTTGCAAGAATCTCAGTTTGACGTAAAGATAGCCTCGCGTTTCTCTCGGCATTGTCAAACGAAATGACCATGTACTCAATCTTTTGAGATAACATGAAACCGTACCCGGAAGAGCCAGGAAAACCAACATACCTCGTCGCCCCAAAGCAATTCATCACCGTGTCTATCCTTGAGACGATCCCAGATATGTAAGAACTGGGTAATTCCATGATATCTCACATGGTCGGCGAACTTCTTAGCATCGTCCCAAGAAAGAGGGGTGCCGAGGTACAAAAGGCCCATGGCTGAGTGTACTCTTGGACTTGTAGGAAAGGGCGTTGGAAGGAGACTGAATTTCAAGTTATTCTGATAACAACTTTTGACTCGTACATTATCTAATCAAGCATCATGTGTTTCGGCGCTCGCATCGGTCATCCGTTTGCTCCATTTGTCGTCCACTTGAGGCAGATTTTAAGCGCAAGGAGGACATGCCGAAGGGACCGCGTCCAGGACTCTTCCTGGTTAAATTGAAGCTTGACTGACACATCCCCAATCTTATCCTTACAAATCCTGCGCTGGCTGTCAGTCTGCAGACGATTCAAGTTGGGAATTAGACGTACTGATGAGGGAAATCCACGCTGGCATCTTGAGATTTGACATGATCCATAAGATGCTTCAGACAATCCAGGAATCCTACCATCGCGATGTCAAATCGTCGATTGTGTAGCAATCGACCAAAATGCAGATCGCCGGACCCATAAAGCTCATAGTTTGCCTTATCTCCTGTCGTCTTTTCGATGCGGGAGAATGATCCCATGGGAACTAGACGATAGCTGAGTACATGTCAACTAGCGAGGGCAGACAGGCTGTGAAAAGGATGTACTTCTCAAAAGTGTAATCAAGCTTTCTCGCTATGGTATACAGTAAAAGGAGTGCTTGGCCCCAAGCAGCATTGATTTCTGCCCACTCCACCTAGTATACCCGCTGCTCAGTGAGTCGAGTTAGAAACCTAAACGTATTGGGCTTACAGGTACACCAGGTACGCGACCTAGCCGAAGGCCATTTATAGTCCCAAAGACTCCATCGTGACCAATACAAAAGGCATCGTTATAGACATTGGTACGTTCAAGCCTCTCGAGGGTGGCAATGTCGGCTGCATAAGCAGCTCGCAATGTTGCTAGCTGGGCGGCTTGTTGCTCCGATGCTAACAAATGATCGTTGTGAGCTCTCCAAAACCTGAAGACCATCAGTGATGAGGGAGCAGGAATTAAGACTTGTCCTAACTCGGCTTCTTCAACTTCGACCGCCTTTTCATCCAATTCCAACAGCTTGAGTTCTTCGTCCAGTTGTTGACGTTCACGTTCGGCTTCCTTTAATTGCTCGACAGCCAAACGTTCCTCTGTCTTGAGTTTTTCCACCTTCTTGTCAGCTTCCTCTTTCGTAAGACCTTGTCCATCTTTCTCGCGTTCTTTACGAACTTCTTTGTCAAAAGCGATATATCCATCCCTCTCCTTCTTAGTTTCGTCGAGATGCCGCTGGAGCGTGGTGAGCAGTATTTGTGTGCATTCCGCGCACAATGGATGATCAATCTCGGTACGGGAGGAAAGGAGATTAAAAAGCCGCGCTGTAGACCGCAGATGATGAGACAAAGGTGAAGGGTTACTATCAGGTTCAATCTGTTTCGGACTGGGAGTATCCACAGGTTTCGAGTTAATATTCCGAGATTTCAATGAGCCCTTCTTTGCTGGGGGTGGAGAGGAGATGGGTGAAGGGATGTTGCGTACAACGCTGTCCTGCAACAGCACGAATGATTCATTTGGCAGAGAGCTAGTATGAATCTGTGGTTGTTTCCCCTGGGCAGGGGAAGACAAAGAAGAAGCAGGCTTGGATGTAGATCGTTCCCAAGCGGACTTGGAACGATCCTTGCCTTGTCGAGGAAGAGTAGCTACAATCATATCATAAGCCGAAGGGGCGAGGTCGATAAGAGAAGCATCGAGCTAAAAGGCGAAAGATATGAGAGAACTTGGGGGAACGAGTCTGATTATTTTCTATACCTGCAAGGCCTCCTTACATTGTTGGCAGAACATTGACGGTCGTTACGTACAAGCCACGTCTGGTCACATCACGAGCATGTCACAATGTCTAGCCTGGTTCGTCGTCTTGCTGGTCCATCCACTGGTAAAGCTGGGTATATCTCTACATCTCAGCCCGTACTACTGCTGTTGTTCTGACTCACTTTTAGGCTCGCCACAGACCAGAGTGAGATAAATCACATCATTGCTGAAGCTTCCAAAGGTTCCAAGTTTTATGAGGTAAGGTCTGCTGAATATCTATCCATACATTTCTAACTATAGACCAGAATGAAAAGAAGAAAGACAAGGAACTAACAGAGCGGATTGACAAGATATTGAAGCAACGAGATGAAGCAGTCAAAGGAGTTGACATCAGTTGCGCTAAACTTGCCATCTGTATATTCATCGTCACCTATTTATTGTTCAATATCTAGGAAAGCTCGAGCTGTCGGTCGATCGTCTTGTAGGTCTCCATTATGCCTCTTCAGGCAACGCCTGAACACCTACAGATCACCGAGCTAGAATCACAGCGAGATTTAAGCCAAACTATTGTCCATGTCGATATGGATGCCTTTTATGCCGTGGGTCTTGCGGTACGGCTTGGTGTGCCCCGTATTAAATTTAGTCTCACCAGAACGTTGAACTTCTGCACAATCCTGATCTTAACGGCAAACCGTTCGGCGTATGTTACTTCTTCGTAGTCCTGGCGTTTGCTTAGGAGTTCCTAGGTCGGACGCGGTGTGCTTACTACAGCCTCTTACGACGCCAGGAAGTACGGCGTGCGGTCAGGGATGCCCGGTGAGCTGCATCGATCACTAACAGCTATCCCGCGTATAACACGTTCACACAAGGTTTTATTGCAAAAAAGTTATGCCCTGACCTCATCATCGTATCAAACCATTTCTCGAGGTATTCAGATATGTCGGACACCGTCATGTCCATTTTCAGGCGATATGATCCCAACATGTCGGCCGCTGGATGTGACGAGGGTTACCTCAAGTAAGTATACATTGTCTCTCTCTTGTGGGCTGACAATTTCTTTTATCCAGCATTACGTCATACTGCCAAAAACACAATTTGTCAGCTGAGGACTGCGTGCAGGAGATGCGTCGTGTGGTATTCGAGGAAACGAGATTAACTGTAAGCGCCGGCATAGCGCCCAATAAGGTCCCGTTTCCTCTTACTTATAATAATGGCGATCACTTTAATCTTAGTAGATGCTCGCAAAGGTGAGGCTCTGTGGAATTGTTATAAAGACCCAGTGTCAGATTTCCACCCCCGAAGATTTGTTCAGACAAGGTCAGTCTTCTGATCTTACAGATTCATACTAATCTGGGTTGCACTGTACGCAGAATAAACCCAACGGTCAATTTCAACTTGAATTTGAAAGTAAAGCAATAATGTCTTTCACGCACGATCTCTCAATTCGCAAGATTCCTGGCATCGGTAGGGTAAATGAGAGATTGCTGGAGTCAGTGGGGATTAAGGTAACAATTTCACCCAGCCGTCGAACACCTGCTCAAATTGAGGCTAGACTTGTGGGGATATATTTACACATCGCGTCGTTGTTTCTCTTATGGACAGATGGTTGGGGATGCAGTTCTTGCTTAATACTTACCTGGGAATTGCATCCAATGTAGTCCAACCCTACCACCGGGAGGAACGGAAGAGTATCGGGGCAGAACGGTATGGACAATGGTAGATATAGCATATCAGGCCTTAATCGCCGCACAGGACATTCTCTCCTCTCGCTGACACCAACAAGATCTTACGGAAACTCGATGAAGTTGCTACTGAGCTCGAAAAAGATATGGATGAAAATGAATGGACAGGACGAACGGTGACTTTGAAATACAAACTCGACACATTTCAAGGTATTTGGAACGCATCGCCTTTACGCGCCCTAATCTTATTTTTTTCCAGTCTTTACACGCGCCAAATCATTTAACCGCTGGATTAAAACCAAAGAGGAACTTTACATGGTGTGTAGCTGTTTTCTCATTTTCTCCTCAATTAACAGTACGCAAGACTGGAAAAGACTTGCTCCTAGCTGAGATCCCGCTTACAATTCGGCTTATTGGATTAAGAGTGACAAAGCTCAAAGATCTTAAAGCACCAGCTGCATCCAGTGGCATCAAACGTGTATGTGTACAGGAAGGACACTGGCCCTGATTGATTCTCATTACTTTCACAGTTCTTCGAGCCTCTCCAGGAGTCATCACACAAGAGGTCCAAGCTGATGGGCGATGAGATTGAACATGGCGTTGAAATCGATGATTACGGGGATTTCAATGATACTCCAGAAGAAGCAATGCCTGGATTCTACGAGCATGAAGACGATGTTATTGCTTTTGCCGAGCATGACGACGATGCGGATCTAGTTGATCCACAGGTACCGCCAGACCCCCCAAGGAAGCCTTCATCATCAAAACCTGTCTCAGAGTCCAGAGTTTTTGATGTTGCAAAAACTTCAACATCTTCAGCCCGCAATGCTTGCATAAACGCAAAACCACGCAGTACAAATGCAGCCATTCGACCGAAGTCCTCCACGTCCAGCTCGGGACCGAAGCGAAACTCATTATCTGAGTCGCTTACTTGTCCAGTATGTGAAAAGGATCTTCAGACAGATAACGAAGGCCTCAATTCACACATCGACTTTTGCTTGAGTCGTAGAGCAATTCGACAGGCACATGCTGAGGCGAGTAGTTCTGACAGAAGCGGTACCAAAACTAGCTGGCGGAAGGATCAATTTGCGGGCACACAGTCGGCTACGAGGCGAATGGGGAATAGATAATATGTACCCTCGCAGTCAAACTGCCAAGACTTCTATTTATCACACTTTAACTACATGTAGAATTATCAATGCCTCTGTCGTACGTTACCTCGGATGAAAAGAAATTTTATATCCCTCTATACGTCTCAAAGGTAGATTGAATGCTCTTCCCAGCCTTGATAGCCGCCATGCAAAACTCGTCGATTCTCCTCCCTTCAGTTGCTAGCTCTATCACCTGCAACTCAAGTTCATGAGCTACGCAAACTACTCCATCCTCGTCCGCAACTATCCAATCACCTGGCCTCACCGTCACGGCTGGAAAAGCACTTGTTTCCCCTTCGATGAGAAGAGGCGTGTTGACCTCTGACGCGCGTGTGAAGGAAGATTGACCCAAAGTTGATGTTCCCCTAGCAAAGACCGGGAACTGCAGGGCACTGTGCTCCGCGACGTCTCTACAGCGGCCAGAGATTATGGCACCGATGGCGGCGCGCGCCTGAGCACCTGCGGTCATAAGCCCTCCCCAGACTGCATTCTTAGCTTCTAGGGCCAATATGAGCGCGAGGAACAAAGTACAGAATCACGACAGAAATACTAAACGTGAAGGTGCCTCGATAACGATGATGGAGCCTGCAGGCGCGGTATCAACGAAATGAGTTGATAATCTAGGTGCATCCCTGTCGGATATAAGAACCATTCGGACTGTGTAGGCGGGTCCACAAATTCTCGGAATAGAACTCAAGGATGAAACAAGGTGTATATCTGGAATATAACCACCATGGGGAACACGGAGTTTTATCAAGGCATCTGAGATTTCACAAGTTGAAAACATTCCAAGTTCGGGCATGGCTTTGAAACAAATCAAAGTGTAATGGCTGACTCAGCATCAATAGTGTCGGAGAGATGTTTGAACAAGGT
>QMFE01001625.1:12914-24159 GCA_003314665.1 Tricholoma sp. MG77
CCCCCCTTCTCCGTGCTGCATTGCGGAGAGAGAACCAGTTCAAGCGAAGCAAACTGCCAATAATCATAATCTGGACAGTCTGTGGTCCTTTTCCAGTCTTCTGCTGCCTGGTGATCCGAGCCCATGTCAATAACAATTTGGAGCGCGTCTGCACGCGACAATACCCTTCCCTTTGTCATCTATCATTTCGCCTGATTAAACAATACGCTTGCACACGGTCGACGCACTGACACGAAACAATCCGGCAGGTTATGGCCCACCGAGACCCCTTTCAATCCACATAGTGAAGCTAATAAGCGCCCATCAAACAGATCTGGTGTATATTTCAGAGTTACTTACACATGTGTAGATAGATGGCCCTTGAAATCATTCGGCATGTTTAGCGCCCACACTGACCAGATACATAGCGATTCCCTCCGGTAATTGACCCACTTGGAAAGCAGAGTGTTGAAGACAGCTTGCTCGGGGTCATTCGCAAGGTGTTCATGCAGTGGTGGGACAAGCTCTTTTATGATTTACCCAGGCTGGTTTCTGGCAATCCTTTGAGCAGTAGCGGACCATCCTGTTACAGGCAACGGGTCGAAAAGCGTGTTGGACGCGTCAAATTTACCGGCGTCGACTGCAAGCTTTTGAGGGTTGTGCGACCCACCAGCTTCTGGCAATAATTGCAATTTTCTTCGTTGTCGTGCAAAGAAGACTGTTCGAACTCAGGATTATTTTTAGACCAAAGGATCGCACTCCCACGCATGAGATCAAAACCTTGCTCACTGTGAAGCACAGTGAGCTCACAAGGGGGATCGCTATGAAAGCCCGTTCGCCGCCAGCTCGGCCTCACATTGGAATTTACTCCTCAAACAATTTTGGTGTTTCTTCCGCTCCTGGGGATTGGGGAGAAGATGATGCTTGGGACAGTGCCTCAGATTCGGAATCTCCACGTCAGTCATCCATTTCCCGATCTTGGAATCGTCCTTCACCCCCGACATCTACAACTGCACCAAAGCCAGTACCAAGGCCCACGAATAACTCATCTTCATCAAATCTTGCATTCTCATACACTCACGTCACTGCACCCAACCCTAGTTCTTACCCCCGTGAAGAAACACTTTTGGCTCCGAAAAGTGGCTGGACACTGATAAAGAAGGCCCAAGAAAAGAACTCGGTCGATGCCGTTAACTCCATCGAGTCTGGATCCTTCATTGCTGGTAGCTCTGAAGAAAGTCCCGGCGATGCTGACGTTGAGGGAGACATGATCATAACCGACATGGAGGCTGAAGCGGTATTGCGGGACCAGACAACAACATCCGGCTTACACCCTCGTTCAAAACAGAAAGAGAACCAAACTTCTGTACGAGAGGATGTTGATGAGATTGTGCGTGGTATGTGAAATCAGCTGACATTGTTTCCATCTCATTCAACGCGTATGCCCCAAGACCCTCTCCATGGTGTAAAACATCGTCCAAGACGTGGAGAGGCGATTCAGACCAAGAGGCCGAAGGACGATGCCACGAACCTTGAAAAATCAGAGAAACTCCTTCGAGAGCGGTCCATACGATCAAACAGAAGGCACAAATTTGTGGATTGTCTCACTAGCCAAGATGTCAATATCGGTGTGTACATGTCTGCTTTCGCCATGTTGCTTCCACCTTAACCTTGCCTACTGTAGCTGAACTACGCAAGCTGGCATGGGCAGGTATCCCCGCCGACTTTCGATCAATGTCCTGGCAACTGCTTCTGGTAAGCATCATTTCATATTGAACCTCAAATTTGTTTATCATTTCAACCTCAGGGCTATCTTCCCCTTCCTACCCCCCTTCGGTCTACCACTCTAGCTCGAAAACGTGGCGAATATCTCTCACTCGTTGAACTTGCTTTTGCCCGTGATCGCGAAGGTCTTGACCAGCAAATATGGCATCAGATTGAAATCGATGTCCCCAGAACACGACCTGGAATCAGGCTTTGGATGCATGAGGCCACGCAACGGGTATGGCTTTGGCCCGGGGAATGTCATATTATTGGAATGGTTAACTTATCTCGTAGAGCTTGGAACGTATCTTATACGTTTGGGCCATCCGACACCCAGCCAGTGGATATGTTCAGGGAATTAATGATCTCGTTACACCATTTTTTCAAGTATTTCTGTCAGCATACATCGGTGTGCCCTCCTGTTGAGAACTCTTCTACGTGACTGACTCGGAGCTAGATTCAGACCCTGAAGATTTTGATCCGTCGCTTCTTCCCACTCATGTATTGAATGCCATAGAAGCAGATTCATTCTGGTGTTTGTCTCGTCTTCTCGATGGTATACAAGATAATTACATATTTGCACAACCTGGCATACAAAGAAATGTGCGTCGGATGGCAGAACTCGTCGGAAGGATAGACGGTACATCCCTACTGTCCTTGCACAGGAAATTATCTCATTATCTGTCCATATACAGTCCCTCTATCAGTGCATCTGGAATCCCAAAATGTCGAATTTATGCAGTTTGCATTCCGGTGGATGAATTGTCTTTTGATGCGAGAAATCAGTGTGCAAAATACTATCAGGATGTGGGACACCTATCTTGTATGCCATCCAATCACTCCGTTTCGTACGTTCTCGTCACTTATTGGCCAATGTAGGCGGAAGGCCCGGACGCATTCTCCCAATTTCATTTATACGTGTGTTCTGCATTTCTTGTAAGGTGGAGCGAAAAGCTACGACAAATGGATTTCCAGGTTTGTAATATGATGTCCACTCTTTCGAATAGGGTTTACGTGGATTTACAGGGTATTATCATGTTCCTACAATCTTTGCCTACCCAGGACTGGGGCGACCATGAGATCGAAATGCTTCTCAGTGAAGCTTTTGTGCTGAACTCCATATGGCAAAATGCCCAGAGCCACTTCAACGGAAAATAAATTAACAATGTTGGATTATACCTGAACACGTGCAATGCAATATAGGGTCGGATGTTGAGAAGTACTGTCCGAAACTCTTGATTAAGCAGCCTCGAGGGAAGGAAATGTCACGAGAGGACTCGTGAGCTATTCTGTGCTGCCTTTTACTAGAACAATCTCCTTCTCCAATGCCTCTTTTAATTTTGCTGCATGCTCTTCGCTTTGCAGTCGCACGCTATATGTTTGTGAAATTCCATCGTCGTGGCCAACAAACGTGACTGCTTTCTTCGTCTGCGAGGGCTTGAGGCCAGAGTAAAGATTAAAATTCTGGTAAAAGAAATTAGTCAGGGTATAACAGAAATCATAATAGAAACACAGACTATGTTGATCTTGCCCGTGCTACTATTTCGAAGAAGCATTCGTCGAGCCTCTGTTTCTTTATGCTTCTTTAGTCGTAAAACGCCTGGCATGAGGAATGGGTCAGACCATTCCGTCGCTTCGAAAACATGCATACATACCATAGCCTAATTCAGCCCATCCAGGACCTCCTTTCTCCTCTGCCTTCTTCAGTCTGAAGGCCCTAAGCTTAACGGCATAAACGGTGTCTTCCTGTTCTTCACCTTCCCCTTCCTCGTCATGGGGGTTGTTTCCCAACAGAGTGGAGGTCGCAACGTCATCACGATGGTCACCATCAGGTTGAGGAGTACTCTCATTGCTCTCACCATTTTTTGATTCCGCTGCTTCTGAAGAAGCCCCAGTCTTAGAACCTGAGCTGTTGTCTCCATCGCCTTCAAACGTTCTGGGAGGACTCCCAAAACCGAAGCCGACCGGATTTCCGAGGCTCCCGACGCCACCAGCAGGTTTACCAAAGCCTCCGAATGAACCAAACGGACTAGGTTTCGATGAAGAGGTCGAAGACGGCTGCGCACTGCCGAAACTGGATGAAGACGGAGGCTTGTTGCTGCCGAAGAGGTTACTCATAGAAGACGATGAATTGCTAAAGGTATTGGTGTTAGAGCCTGGGGCCGAGGAAGAACCGAAAAGCGAAGTCCCTGTTAGGCTGAAGGGGGACGTCCCGAAAGGCGTAGATGTACTGGCACTTGATGAGGTCCCAAACAACGTCGATGAATTAGTACTTGTCCCTGTGGCTGTGGGAAGCAAGGGAGAAGCTCCAGAGGAAACTCCAGATGGGGAGGATGCAGGAGGAAAAGAAAAACCGGACGTTGATCCAGAAGATGAGCTCGAGCCAAAGGTACTAAGGCCGGCGAATGGAGGAGGCGTAGGTACAGAAGATGGCTTCGAATTTTGCGCGGATGGTGCAGATGGCAATGGAATAGTGGATTTGGATGATCTATCGTCGAACTCTGTTTGAACCGTGGAGCGTAGGCTCCGATAGCGGTCAAACACGGTAGTGACGTCTGTAAAGGGGTCCTTCTCCACCGCCAGCGACATAGCAGCGAGAAATGAAACATTCAGTCCGCGGAGTGATGTATAATACTTGAGCGCAGTTGCATCCTCCGCATCATCGCATGGTTCGGAAGATGACAGTGCACTTTTCGGTTGAGGTGCAGCGGGTTTGCTTGATGAAGAGTCAATAATAAATGAGGCAAACGTCTTCGCCGTATTAGATGCCGTTGGCATTACAGTTGGGTTACTTGGTGGGAAGGAAAGGGAAGGTCCAGACAAGATGGGTTGGGCAGATGTTGGCGGTGAGAACGATGATTGTGGAAGTGGTGATGCAAATGTAAAGGAATTAGATGGGGACCCAAATCCCGTGAATCCATCAAGTTTTGGCGATGACGGAGTATGCTCCTGGGACGGATGTTAGCACAGGACATGTATTACTTTCGCAGAATCGCACATCTATGATGCCATTACCGTTCGTAGTTGGTGTAGGGGCGGGGCTTCCACCGAGACGTTTAGGAAGAGCGCGTATTCTGTCCAAATACAATGCATGAGACAAAAAAAATCATGGGTATTGCAGCCATGTACCGACTTCCGAGTGGCTAGAACAGCATCCTCTGCCTTGCGGAAGCCTTCACCAGACTCTTGATCCTTGAAAATGGGGAGATTAGTACTAGGGTAGAGTATATGAGAAGCACGGTACTTCGTCCTCATCATGATGCGCATCCCCCTTTGTTATGTAGTTTTCCGCACCGCGTTTCATGATACTTCAAGTTTCTGTCCTCGAGACAAACCTGAGGAAGAGATGAGGTTAATCACGTGATTAACGTTACAATCATTTTCTCGGCACGTGGATGAATAACACCGCGTGGCGCGTCATAATACAGGAATAAAAGATAGCCTACTAAGGTAAAGAAATCCCTAAAATACAGTCTAACGCACAGCGGATTTCATAGGAAATGCGGTCTTCACGGTCTGGAACGCAAATTGGATGCCGCTATGGAGAGCCCAAAGGAAAGACACTGAAGTCAATGTCAGCCATCAATAACAGCACAAAAATGTGCTGCAGACATACTGAAGAGAATCGGTAGCCAGAATATCAAGAGCATCTTATCATCTATATATACTTGTTAGTCGCTGGTGTAAAGACATGAGGAGAAGCACTCACGTTTCCCCCGCAATTTCTCTGTTTGCTTCGCACTTGGCCGGTAACCAAAAGCATTGATATCTTGAATGTTCACATGGCCCACGTTATAACCAATAGGCCTGATATCAGATACAATAGATGCCCGGCCGACCTCGATGGGTCGATCTCCCTCAACCGCTTCTCCAAAACCTTCCTCAGAACCTGCTGCAGAGCTCTCTGCAGTCTCGGTATTCCTTGGCGTATACACTGGTGGCGGTATATCTTCTGCTTGTTGTTGTCCTGCAGTCGCTGCGACAGCCAACGCGACCCACTTCTCCCAAGTAGCTCGCCATTCCTGAGCAGTGCGTATAGCTCCAGCACCCATGCCTGTAATGACATCTTCTCCTGCAGGCCTGTTCGTGTCCTCTGCTTGGGGATCTCCGCTACGGAACGACGGCCAGCCGGGCATCATTGGCACAAACACGGGGAAGACAAGAGGGATCTGTGGCAGAGCTCCCCATGGAACAGCGGGCATCCCAATACCGGGGAGATTAGGCAGCTGGGGCAAAGGGAGTTGTGGCATGTTCGGGATGATGCCTTGGGGCGCAGGCAGCTGAGCTAAAGTCCGCTGAATCATCTCGATGAAGGATGCGGTTTGCTTGTCCTCGGTGCTTGATTCAATATTTACGATTTTCTCATCCTTCTCAAGGGCAAGGGGAGGTGTTGCAGCTCTTGATATGTCCATAGAGCACGTATTCTCGGAAACATTTCCGTGACGGAGAATACGTCGTGATGTACGCTTAGACGAGAGACGTCGAATGGGAGCGTCATCCTCTTCTGCATCACCCCATCGTGCCTCCTCCTCATCTTCCGAGTCGGTGTCCCCTGCTTCACTATCTAAATGTATAACAGCGTTAAACACATCAGCAAGATGTGTCGTCATTTCTGCTGGCGTTTTTCCAAGCGCATTGACAATCTCTCTGTCTGCCCCGGCTTTCAACAAAGCCCGAGCACATTCCTCAGAATTGGAGAGGGCCGCAAAATGCAACGCGGTATACCCGCTCTTGTCGCGTGAGTCTAAATCTACTCCATGCTTGACTAGGAATTTCAACAAGGAGGAGAAACCGAGGAATGCGGCGAGATGTAGAAGGGTTTGTCCGCTGGATGTTGGGTGGGAAAAGGCTTCTGCTGTTGGGAGTGAAACGGGGCAATGTTGATCAAGGGGTACATCAACAACAGCCAGAAAATCGACTATTAAATTTTCAAAGTCATCGCTTTCACCAGCACGGATAAACAGGAGGGGGCGAAGGTCGCGGGTTGCCGAGGAAGCGAGCTGCATCATGCTGCTATTGTTACCTCCATTATGTGGCTCAGAACTGTCAGAACCATTTACGATCCTCATGGCGACATTCTTTGCGTCTTCGATCTTCCCCGTCATCTTTAGGCCAACGACTTGCAGAGCAAGTTCCATTCTGGGCATATGGGTAAGCGCTTGAAGGTATACAGATTGGCATACTCACAATGCCCTGTCAGACTCATCAGCATAAGTGAACAGGCAAGGGGGTGTGTTTGTCTGATCATCTACTTTTGACAACCCATCAAACCAGATCGCTACTACACCAGCAGTGGCACGTGGTGGCAGGACACACACAAGAGTGTTGTCACTCCAACGCTGAGTTGAGCTAGCGGCAACATCTCCAAAAACGCAATTCAGCTGTAGAGAAGGATGAAAGTTGGAACCCAAGACAGTTACTTCGATTCCACCGTGCGTAGGCCCCATGTTGGGGATTAGGCGGTGAATGATGGGGAGCTGAGGCGGCATACTGACCGAAGGTAGATGAGAATCAAAGAACATGAATGGCATAGGATGCGGATGTGTAGGCATGACCACAGAAGACACGGCCGTAGGTAATGAGAGGGGAGAAGGGGCATGAAGAATTTCATGCTGTCGTTGACCATCTTCTGTGCAGACATTCGGACTACGATCTAACGGGGTCATAAGAGTATCTGGAGAGGACGAATCAGATGCATGAGACGAATGCTGGAGCTGTGGAGGTTGTTGGAGGGTTGTTGAATCGGTACGAAAATGTTGAATGAGAGCAGACGGGGTTGGCGACCGTGTCACGGGCAAGGCAGCAAAGGTGGAGGAAGGAGACGGCAAGCTTACCACGCTGCCTTCCCTCGAAGCGCGGTTAGGCTTGCTGGACGAGTCGTACGGTTTCGCTCGTTTCTTGGCGGAACTATTTAACTTGAGATGTTGCTTCCGCTTCGAGGGTGCACCAGCTTGGGGCATGACCTCGTTCGAATTGCCACCTGGTTGAGACCATTCGGAATCCATACTTACAAAACCGTTGACCAATTCAGGTTGTCGAGACAGATTGGCAGGTGGGGCAGTCTTGTGGTCATCTGTAATCATGATAGGTCTTGATGACCCAGTGCCAACAATGCGGCCTGTGTGGTCCATCATAGTCAAATGCACATTGAATCCGACTTTTTCGCGATGATGACGGCAGTAACAGGTGATGCGAAGCGGCAGGACCACTGAGCCGGTACAAAAATCGAGAACCTCTGGACAATTGAACTGAATTATGCTGGTAGTATCTTCAGTTCTCTTGCTCTTGGGTGATGAGTTCGAAGACGGGCCATCAGAGTCTGTATCGGAGCGAGCAGGCCTTACACGGGCGGCGAGTTTCTTCGCCACACGTTTTGCCTAGAAATAAATTAGAAGAGAAATTGAAAAGTAAAAATATGCATACTTCACGAGCTTGACAGCTTGAGCAACTCAAGACACGATTGTGGGGGGGAGAAGCACATGTAACTGAGGCAGAGAGATGCAGAATGTCTTGAGGTTCAGGATCTATGAGAAAAATTGATGCGCATACAGGTGGAAGATGACGTATACAACGAACCTATTCTACCTTGCTTGCGTGTCCGTCTCTTGGTTGCTGTTCCTTGAGGAAGCTTGAGCCACTTCCAAGACCCGATTCGATCATATTTGTGAGGGCCGACAGAAGAATTAGCATCAGCAAGTTCGACGGTTACTCGAACTTGAGTTTCAACACGAGATTTGGTTCCGCCTTCTGGAATGCTAGGGAACATAATAGGCAGACTAGGTGATGGTGGTTAGTAAATGTAATAATGAAGGTGTAGCGATGTACTTGAAACAAGATTCTTTGGGTGGGCAAACGACACGGTGATTGAACAAAGAAGGGTCATGTTTTCGAGACAAAGGAGCAGGAGGGGGAATGGGCATTGTTGTAGTGATTTGAGGTTTTGATACTAGTAAGACATTCTCGGAGAACAGGGATAACGAAGGAGAACTGGAGACCAACTCTTCATCATAGGCGTGCTGTTCAATCAAATCATCGAGACGAAGGATTTCCGAGTCGTCCATGGTAGAGTACTATCAACGGGTACATATTATTATTATTATTTATTATTTATTTATTTTATTTCTCCATGTCTGCTAGTATACTCACTGTTCTCCATAAAACTTGGTCGTTCTTGCCTCGAGTTCTCCCTCTTCACTCCCTCTCTCATCTTCTCCTCCATACTTTCCAGGATCTTTCTTCCTCACCACAAAGACCGGCATCCCTTGCTGTCTATTCCGTAGACCAATCCTCAGCGGCTCAGGATCTTGTAACCGCTCTTCTCCTAGATCCTTTGACTTCAGACCACTCACAAAATATTCGAATACGTACTCGTTGGCAAACTAGCGTTGCTCATCAGCCTTTGACTATTTCGTAAATATCTCATTCTCTGCCTTGGTTTTACCCACTGGGTCTTAATATTTCTTGTCAGTCATGAATCAGTCAACACTACCCCCGAGTCTTCTGTTTTCAAGGTCTCCTCACCATATCTTCTTCACTTTTCTACTCCATTACAAATCATCGAAATTCCTCCTTCTGCGTCCCATAATGTAGCCCACTCCATATTACAAGCCGATACTGCCGTGATAGTCTGCAATCCACTCACTACCCCTCTTCCTGATTTGCTCAGTACAGGCTTGCTTTCCAACAACCCCAACATAATTCTCATCCTATCATGCACATCTTCAGCCATCATTGATTCCCCCAGTGCCTTTCTTTCTCGCTTTCTGCCCCACCGACGCTCTGGTAGTCCTTTCAATGGTCTTACCATCCTTCCCATGGATCCTCCCCGTGCTGTAGCTGCTATCGATACCCTCACAGCAGATTCCCGATCTTCCACTGCTGTTCAAAAATACCAGGACGACTTCGTAGCCTCCAGGGTTTCAACCCTCACTGCTGCTCTCAAGTCTAACTTTGCATCCGGCTTGGACCGCATCCGTACCCAGACTGCACTTGCACAGATCCGGTTTGCCCTGGCCACTTGCACCGACGCACTGCATGATATAAAACGCGAGCTGGATTCCACTTGTGCAGCTGTTAGGCATTTGAATGACAGGATTGAGGAAGCAAAAGTACGAATGCAAGGGGATGTTCTTGGTCGACATGCGCGGGACGAGGTGTCGATTGCTTTGGACAATGCTAGAAAAGAATTAACGCTAGTAATGGATCGTTTAACATGGTTCAAGATGATATCTTGCGTAGACGAGATCAGTCACATCGTCGGTCAAGCTGTTGAAAAGGCATGGTGTCGGGATTTAGAAAAACAGGTAACCTCCCTTGTTTTGACCACTGTAACGCTAATTAAAATGGTCTCGTATAGCTAATCTTCCACACAGGCCAACTATCTGTCATTCAACACGCTTTCACCAAAGACACCTTTACTCTTCTCGAATCCCAACAAGCCCCACCATTCAACTCTGCGGTTTTATCCAACATCCTCCATCAATTAACTGCCTCTCCATCCTACACCCTGAAACCACACATACTCACATCCCCAATCCACGTGCGTCGTGCCCAAATCATAAAGTATCCAACGACACAGCTTCATGTCGCCGGACAACGTGCTGTGCTCAACATGGGTGGCAGTATCGTGGCTGGTGCTGGCTTCGGCTGGGCTGGTTGGGTGGGCTGGTTAGCCGGCAATGGAGAAGGCCTTCTGGGCATCGTTGGCATGGATGCAGGAACAGCCATAGGAGTAGGCTTACTGAGCGCTGCTGCTGGAGTACGATGGGCTATTACTAGATGGGACAAGGCGAAACGACGATGGTGGGAGGACTGGGAAAGGATCGGACAGGGCGTTGGTCGTGATTTACGGGTATGCATTTCTGGTTCTATTTCATCATTGTTTAGCTAACGAGATCTCAATCGACACGAAGGCGACCCTAGATCGAGTCATACGGGAAAACGTAATTGTGGTTGCGGAAAGCGGCTGTGAGCGATTATTGCAACTCGCCGTGCAGAGAAAGAAAGAGCTTGAAATTGATGAGGGCGAGCTAGAGGTTTTGCAGATTGACTTAAGGAATCTCGAGCAACGGCAGACTGTAAAGTAGAATAGACGAACGATCCGAAGGTTCTGTTTCCCTTTGAAAAACATTCCAGAATGGATTCCGCAATCAGCTCTTGCCGCAAGCAACTCTCCTTTCGATAACATGTTGGAACTGAGCACCTATGCGTTCTATATATTATAAAATACACAACCTAAAATATACAGTAACGTCTCTCTGAAAGCAATGGTTATGAAGTGGTTACCGATATCGTCGGAACCGGTACACCATTATGATGTCGTGGAAAATCTAGGGTTTGTTCGTCGTCGTCACTCTCCCCCCCAATGCCGAAAACCTCTTCCCTTTCATCCCAAACATCGGTAAGGCGTATTGGTTTATTGGTTCCTTTGGATGCTGTACGGTTATGGTGAGTTGGAAGCAGTTGGGTAGAAGTGGTTTCATCGTCGTCGTCATCTTCAGAG
>QMFE01001632.1:0-11952 GCA_003314665.1 Tricholoma sp. MG77
GCTTTGATACTATTCGGGTAAATTTAGAGCGCTTCGCAAACACTTTTTCAGACTTTTCCTTGTTTCGTTCTCGTGTTTGTATGGGTAGTTCGATCTTTTGTTTTCCCTCCTTCCTAAGAATTTAGAAAGTACAGTAAGCTATTCTAATCCTCTCAACAGATGGTTACGTGGGGATAGGGCATGGGTATTCTAGTTCGTGAAAACAATGAGAATGGGAGACGGAAGGACCGAAAACATACAAATGAGTGAGTAAAGTTCTGAGGTGCAACATCGCGAACTGTCAAATTTATCGTGCAATCCTATTATCCATATGATGTCCATCGAATGAAGGGATGCAACAATCCAGCCGTTGAATCTACGCACAGAATCAGGGTCAATTAATACTAGTAACATAGCATAACAAAGCGTTGACGTACTTAGCACCCCTTGCTCAACCCCTCCCCTGACAAGTCAGGTGACCTATACATAATTTAAGTCAGTGGCCAAGTTACGAGGTGTAAATTATCATATTATTTACTATACTACTACTCAATAGTTGTGCAATCTAATATATGTACCTCATAAAAAGGTCTCTGGCCTGCATGTCACATGAGAGCGGTTGTTGCACAAGGAAGCAGCACCACTGCTAGTGGACCTCCTCAGTCGTTGCTGTAGGTGGCTGCCTGTGAATCCTCCTCGGCCACAGTGGCTCCCCATCATCATTTGTCCCATCCTCGCTGGTGACCTGAACTCTCCATCACCTGGTGCAGCTGGCCTTGTTGCCTTGTTGTCGACCCACCAGCCTTGCTCTGTTCACGAGCTGGTCCCAGCTGGTGCTCTCCCCACTTTGCTTGTGCTGGTGGTCGTCCCATTTTGGCTGGTGCTCCTCCCGCTGTTACTTGCCCCTCCCAGTTATGTAGAAACACTGTAAAAACAAATATATATATATTAACAAGAAAAAAACATATGTATGAGGGCTCGAGGGGCATCTCCCATCCAGCCCTCCTTGCTGTGCTCGCCATCCCTCCCTTGGCTGTCATCCTCGCTGTTGATCTCATGGCCCATTTTGCTTCACTGTCCTAGTTGTTGGTGTGTATGTTGGGGTGGGTTGTGGTTTTTGTTGTGGTCGGGCCTTGTTCTGTTCGCAAACTAGTGTATACCAAGTAAAAATAAACAATAGTGAAAGGGAAAAAAAAATTACTAACAAGCTCGGGAGGCGATGGCCTCCCGAGCTCATTGCCTTTTCCATAGGCAGAGTTGGAGTTGGAGTTGGTGTTGTCGTTGTCATTGTCGCAGCATTGTTGTGGTTGCTTGCTGGCATGATTGTTTGTTTGGTCAGGTTATCTAAACTCAACCACATTTCCATTTTGGGGTGGTCACCTGACTTGTCAGGGGAGGGGTTGAGCTAAGTGGGTTGACGTACTTGTTCGATGATCTGCCTGTAATTGATAACAACTCATCATTAGGAAGTGTGCTTTTCTTGGACCAATGCTGTGGATGATGATGGAATAGTATAGGAGGATGGAGAGGAAATGACACAACGAAATCGAGGTCAGGAGGATAGTCGAATGAATGAAATATCCAGAACAGGAACCGAGGATGCACCCAAAAGTGAGCTTGCAGTTCGGCTCGACCCTCGCAAAAGTCCCATCAGCACACAGTTGAAAATGGATAAAGACACGTAGGAGTGAACATACATTATAGATTCCCTTGGACATTTCCAACCACGGTCTGAACGTCCAGCCTTCCCTCCATTCCAACATTCTTAACTTCGTCTGTAAAGATCGTGAGCTGGTCTATTATGTCATTTCTCATGGTGACAAACTTGACGTCTTGCTGACAGTCTTCTGCATGGGGATCTTCCTTGGCAATGGCCTGTCTGTGAAATGGCATGAGTGAAAATCTGGCACATAAGAGTTGCAAATGTAGATGTGTACGCACTTGAAGCATCAACTGCAATGGTCCGTAAGACGACCTCAATCAGTGTGCATCACGAGAAAAGGTGCTTACAACATTGAAAGCCATGTCATCCCCATTATTGGCAGGTAAACCCTTTCATGATCAGTCCAATGTTCATCATCCTGCTTATCCTCTCAAACATCCTTCTGTTCCAAGTTCCCTCACGACCCTCGTCACCTCGTCCACCACATCTCATTGACGGTTTCTTTCAACTCCAGAATTTCGCCTTGCATGTCGACCAAAATCTTTGATTTGTCGGATCGCTGCCTGCCACATCAGCAATCAAACCAACTGATTCGTGAAGTTCGTAGCCATCAGGTTCACATCATCAGCGAGTGCGAGCACCTATAACAAGGAGGCAAAACGATGAGTAACCCGCAACCCGAAGGATAACTACATCATCACAAACCTCCCACTTCACTAACCTCATTCGCAATTGCTCAACTGCACCACCGTGGAGTTGATGGTCATCTTTGAATTGAACATCTTGCCCTGCACGTCCACCTAGCTTTCTGAGATCTTCGAACGCCGCAAACTTGGTGAATTCTGAGATTGTGCACATTCATAGGTAACATTAGAGGGCGAGCATTGGAAGAGAACAAGAGGTGGATGTAGTGGATTGCAATGATGTATCAGCACCTACATGTCGGTATCATAGCTTTTCTGCTCATTGCCCATGAGTTTGAATGGGCCAGCTGGCAAAAGCTGGGCGCATTGTATAAGCAGCAATTGGAGATGAAAACTGTGCAGTAAATGTACCTGGTGGTGGTCTAGTTGAGAGTCCGTCCGCTTCGGACTTTTCGGAGGTGATAATTTTCGGGCATGCTAATTCAACATGGATGCGACTAGATTCGGGTATATAGTTATGAGGTCCCATTTGTGAAGAAAGAATAAAATCAAGCCGAAAAGATGAAGGAGTTGAGGCCATGGATGGAGAGTCCTTGGAATGTCATTGTCCTTGGCGACAAGAAAGCAGTTGATGCACTTGGAGCGGAAGAGAGCGTAGTCTGAGTTAGTAGTGGTTGGATTAGAATGAATTTGTTGTGAACAACAAAACAAAAGGTCAGTGACTCACTGGATGTGCAACATGCAGGTAGAGATTCCTAGGGAAGCATGGTCGCCAGTCTATGCGGCCAGTGTGCCTTGTGTCTTGCCTCATTCTTATCTCTCACTCTTATCTCCATGGCTGACAGACCCTCATCCAAGACATTGAAGACATTCCTAAGACCCTTTCAGAGTTGGATTAAGCAACCCAAACCAACCAACACCTCGGCTAGCCCGTTGAACTCCACTCGGGTTTCTGTCTCATCTGCATCTAGCGCTCAGGCTAGTGATGTGCTTGGCCCGGCCTCAGGCCGTGAGCCAGGCCAAGCCCTGAAGACAGCTTTGTCGCGGCTTTGGCCTGGCCTGCAGTCTTAAAAGGCCAAAGCCAGGCCGTGGCTTTTCAGTAAGTTTTACTCAAGTATATAGGGCGGACTTTTGGTTGTGATACATGTCAACGTATCAAAACTTCACAATCAAACCTTAAACTTCAAACTATACAGTAGGTCTGCCGCAACACTCAGGCTGATGTAATGAACATACTCATTTGAACAGCCCGTTATGCGCAGATCCTCGACGATTGAAGAACGACAATAGAGAGAGAAAACAATGCACAGGATGTGTGTTCAGATGTCATTGGAGTCCCTAAGTTCTGTTGTACTCATCCTTTCTTGTTTCATTCAAGTAACCGCATTGTTTTCATTCAATTTTAGGACATCCACCCCTGCTCTGAGTCAGGCCAACGACCACAAGGAAGGTATGAAACTTGATCACCAATATGACCCTATACTCTTGACAACAATGGATTCTATGTACATCCCGATCACTCCGCTGCCACAACATCCTTCAATCCAAACCCCACAGGAGAATGATACCAGGGACTGGACATCTGGTTTGGGACCAAGGTAGGCTTGCTTGTATAACAGAACTATATTCCATATATGGTAGATCACATGACTTCCCCAGCTCAGCTTAAAAACCCAGAGAAGGTATATAATATCACTAGGCTCCATATATGGTAGGTCGCATGACTACACAATGTCATTTTCAAACTCTGCTTGAACAACTGGTCAAAATAATATATAACATCACTATGTTCTACATATGGTAGATCACATGACTATACAGAGGCCATTTCAACCTTACCTGAAAAAACTGGTCAGAATAGTATATAACATCACTATATTGACCACATAAGCATCATTTTCAAACTTGGCTTAAAAAACTGGTCAGAATGGTATATAACATCACTAAGTTCCATATATGGTAGGTCACATGACTACACAGAGGCCATTTTCAAACTCAGCTGAAAAAACTGGTCAGAATATCACTATATTCCATATCTAGTAAGTCACATGACTATGTAAACATCATTTTCAAACTCAGCTTAACAACCCGGTCAGAATGGTATATAACATCACTATGTTCCATATATGGTAGGTCACATGATTATATGGATGTCATTTTCAAACTCAGCTTGATGATCCAGTCAGAATGATATATAACATCACTATTCCAGTGGGAATCCTCCAGGAATAGTGGGAATTCTCCAGGAGTACTGGGAATCCCAGGATTCCTCCAGGACTCTGTGGGGGAGTGTAAAGTTCAGGCGTTCTCCGTGGTTCATTAATATCCATGTCCCCCTCAGTTTCATTCTGCTTATGCTTTCTATTGGGCTCAAGGTTCCAAGTTAAATCATCAGAAAGTGTTACACCCAAATTTGGTGGTGTGCTACCTGCAGGCTCCCCCTCACTCAGCAAATTGGGTGTAACATCAATGTGCTCGGGAGGTGTTGGAAATTATGGAGGGTTAACATTATGGAAGTTGTGAGAGGTAAGTACCTTGCATGTTTCCATGTTATAATATTTGATTGCATCAGCGCCATCATCATAGCTGACATAAATCTGCCATTTTGATTTTGGCTGCATTTTTCAATCAACCTTTTGTCCTTGTAATAAGACCCAAACAGGTGCTCCAAATTCTCATAAATGAGAAATGTTTGGTTTCCTATTGTACCATCCTTCGTAAGGTGTCAAGTTCGGCAGATGTTTGGTGTATGATCAATTTCGGAGATAAGCAGCATGCAGCACCACATACTCCCAAAGAAATTCAGGCAGTTGGTTGGCAATGATCATTGCTCACAACAGTTCAACAAGTGTTCAGTTCATCTGTTCAGCCACACTGTTCTGTGAAGGTGAATATGGTGCAGTATAGTGAATTTCCATACCATTTTCCTTACACCAACATTCCAACCTCTTGTTTACGAATTCTTTCCCACAATCAATCTGTATTCCCTTAGGATTTTGTCTGTGGGTTTTCAAGTGGGCCAAATAATTAATTACAACTTGCGCCACGTCAGATTTTAGCTTGACGCATTTGACGGTTACAAATCTCTTTGTGTCATCCACAAATAGCAAGTAGTATTGATGGCCATTGATAGATTTGATCGTGTACTTTCCCCATAAGTCAATATGTGATAATTCACTGGGGTTGGTATTCCTCTTTGATGATTTCAGAAATGGCTCAACGTGTTGCTTCACTTCTGTGCATGTGATACAGTCAGGTTTGGGTGAAAGTTCATCAATGTTGAATCCATCGACCGTTTTTCTGTCAAGTAATTTTTTAAGCCCGGTGTATCCCACATGTCCAAAGTGTCAGTGCCATGTTTCCCAAGTAGGCAGTGTATTATTCCCAACAAATGTTTGATTGTGTGTGGTGTTAATATTGTGTGGTTTTTGTAAGGTCATCTTCATCATATATAGATGGTTGTGGATTTTATTTCCTTGCGCTATCGGTGTTCCAGTTCTCGTGATTAGTGTAATTTCACCATTTCCACCAATATAGCATCCACCAGCCATGTCCCATTACCCCAATGAAATTAAATTATTTCACGTTCCAGGCACATGTAGAACATTTTCCAAATGGAGAATATAATTAACACCATTGCATGTTGAATTTAATTCAACAGTTCCTCAGTGTAACAGTTGCTACCCCCAGGGGGTACCATAGTATCATGATTTTATGGTAATGTATCATTGTTTGGCAAACTACCTATTTTGATACCAGTATTGCTTATGTAAGGAAGAACTCCTTGACATCCACCTGTGTACCCAGTTAGTAGCCTATATATTTGGTCATACTCTGTTGGTGCATTGTGGATTAGGGGTTCAAACCTGTAACAAGTGTTACACTCGGCCTGCACTGAGATAGTGGTTGTCAAGTACAAAGTTGGATGTCTCTCATTCTCCTATAGTACAGCCTACATATGTTACATACTATAAATAGGCCTTGGGAATCAATACTTGGACCAGGCTTGGATTGCCTGATCCCAACAACAGAGGATCTATAAGATCAACTAGTAAAAGACAGTGTGACTGTAGACTGGGGTATTCATAATGATAATGATTTAGAGAACTCTAACTACTCCAACTGTCCAAATAAGGCTATGAACAAACAATAACAAATAATGATAAGAAATAAACGAGTAAGTCCATGGCTATGAAGTAGAATAGTACGTACATAGAATGGGGATGGGTACCTTACCCAGAGGTTGTCCCCTTACAACCTAGCCATTAGAAATTTCATTATGGGCCAATGACATGTGTTATGCCTTTAGCATTGCTGAAGAACCTTCAATCTGCCAGATCAGGCATTGTGCTTTTTATATAAATTTATCCTTCCCTTTTGTGCAAGTTTGTCAGCATGGTACATGAGTTAGATAACAGGTCACGACATGCAGCGCAAGCACCTGGCATAATGATATGTGACCCTGACATCATATATGTACTGGTAGTAGGCTAGTGCCTCTGAGAAATGTCCACTGGCAGGCTCTTGGTACGGTAATTAGTGATGCCAATGGCTAAGCCAATAACTTTCAAATGTTTTGACTTGTAGCTTCAAATAAATTAGTTACAAATCAAAAGATATTTGAGCATGTGGATCTACCCAAAAGCTGGTGGGTCTACTGCCAGCACTAAGTGATCCATGAAGGCCATTAAGAATTATTCTATCGGCTACAAAATGGCTCATTTTTTGAGCTGTTTTGTAGCCGGTCAAATATCTTTAAACCAACTACATGGTTTGCTTGGTGTTGGCAGGAGACTCACCAGCTTTCAGGTAGATCCATCTGCTCAAATATTCTTAGATTTTTAACTAATTTATTTGAAGCTCCAAGTCGAAATATTCGAAAGTGATCAGCTTAGCCATTGGCATCACTAATGGTAATACCAGACAACAGTTGTATTGCCATCTGAGCATCAAACAAGATCACTGTAACCTCTCCTACACTTGGACTGGACTGCACCCACCTCAGTAGTCACCAATGTTGAGACGGTGATGGTTGATGTGGCAGCACGCAGTGCTTGTGAAGCCAGTGATGGAATAGAGTTGTTCACGGTAGTCATTTTCAGGCCATTTTTGGCTCATTTTCACTTTTCATTTTTCTTCCATTTTTCAAAAATGAAATTCAGAATGAGTCAAAAATGATCCAAAAAATGATCATTTTTGCAAAATGGAGCACACCCCTCCATTTTACAAAAATGCTCATTTTCACTTTCATTTTGCTTGCATTTTCATGTTCCATTTTTGTCGTGTTTTCAAACTCCACTCCGACGTGTACCCTCTAATGTTTCCGCCCACATCGACTCCACAACGCCACTACTCCCTCCCTTGACACTCTCACCACAACTCCATCACCACTTGCCATCACCGCTCCCACTCCCACTCCCACATCAACTAACACCACAAACTGCCCAAACAATGAAAAATGTTGTTTGGGCCTAAGTAATGTTGTTTTTTTACAAGTTCTTTTCTTTTCTTTTCTAATGTTTTTATTTGCTTTTTCTAGGTTTCATCCATGTTATTTACCACGAGACAGCGCCAAGACAGCACACCCACACCCATGCCACCACTACGAGCACCTGCTCGTGGGGTGGATAATGGATCAGGACAACAACAAAACGGGACGATGGCCAACAACAGGGACAACGGGCAGGGCCAGGGGTGGACAGTGAGGCAAAGACGACAGCAGCCACAAGCAGCTGCTCACGGGGTGGAAATGGGCAACTGGCACAGTGAAGGTGGGGAGGGCACCTCAACACAAAAAAACAGGATGGGACAACACCGACATCGATAATGAGGGGACAGATGACACCGATGACAACGACAATGGGGACCAGGGGACGAAGATGAGGAAGATGACAACAAGGATAACCACAAGATAACAACGAGGGCAACAATCACAAGATGACGACAGGGATGGGGACGGGGACAGGGACAGATAACGACACGACATGACCAAAACGGCGGTGGCAGACAATGAGGATGGAAGAACAGAAGGCATAGGCGATGGATACAGCACTGTATGACAAGTAACACAAAAAAGGGCCCAAGAGACATCGACGTCTCTTGGGCCATAGGTAAGTTTTTTTCCTTGTTCAATTCATTTTTTTGTTACTAACAAAACTATTGATGATGACGATGATGACTACCCTGGGCCAAAATGGCTTCAGACGACACACCACCTGCTCCCAGCCTCACGAGCAACTGCTCGTGGGGTGGAATGACAACAACAATGGCCAACATTGTCTATAGACGACGACGCCAATGCCAACAGCACCAGCACCAGCACCAGCACCAGCTCCACCAATGCAGGACAGGACAACGACAAGGACGGGGGAGAGGGGGAGATGATGACACCCATGGCACCAGGCCCCTCTGCTACAAGCAACTGCTCATAGGGAGGAAGGCTGGTGCGTACGGGTGATGACAGGGAGAGGGGATGAATGAGAGTGTGGGGGGGCAAGCCCAGCACCCAACACCCACCACTGTGAGCATTTGCTTGCAGGGGGGGATCGGGTGCTAATGGCCACATCACCACCTGACCAACAACAATGAGGGTTGATGATGAGGACAGCACCCACCACCACCGCTGCAAGCACCTGCTCGCAGGGTGGATACGGGGTGCTGAGGAGGCAACACGATGGAAGGCTGACTCGCAGCGCGATGCAACAGGGGGAGCCAGGTAAGGAGGGGGCTACCACGACAGGGCACCCACCTTCCGCATGTGGCTGTTTACTTCATTTTTTCTTTCTTTTGTAGTTATTTTTGTCATAGTACAAAGGAGTATATATCATAGGATAAAGGTATATATATATTTACTACACACTATAACAAGTTTGAGACTATGAGGAGATACTACCTTTTTAGTGCCAGCTCATGAAAATAATTCCACTAAGTCGTTTGAGGGGGAGTTTGAATATGCTGAGCACTTGCCAGCACTGCCGAGGACCATGTAAAATGCATTTTTGCTCCATTTTTGTTATTTTTGCTTTCCGGGGTGTTCACGATAGCCATTTTTCACGTCATTTTTCGTTTCATTTTTCGGATCATTCTGATCATTCTTCTGCCAACATGCGAAAATGAGCCAAAAATGTTTACTACAACCCTAATAGCCTGATATATGTAGCAGGTTCAGGCTCCTTTCCTAAGGTATTGATCGACCAATCACCATTCAAATAAAATGGCCCACCTCTCACAATTGTTCGCTTTGCCTAGAGAATGATGGTAAAAATGTAAGAAAAATATAATTAAGATCCTACAATGCTGCCCAACACATCCCAGGCCATGAGTTTGGTTGTTTTAGGGCTAAGTAAATTTTTAACTTCATGGATACAAAAAGTGCAATATGTGAACTGTGTTTCTCATTCAATTCATGCAATTCATTAGCTTCAGTTTAATGGCCTCTTCCGAACTTCAAAGTTGGAAAGAACCTTGGGACTATACTGATTCAGATAAGAGATCTAATGATCTTCATTGAGTAATGAATGTATTTACAAGTTGTCAGCTAGTGGATACTAACTAGATAGTAGGGTCAAAACATGATTAACTATATAAGTGCACAATATGGGTGGGGCTAGGATCAACCCCCCTGCGAATGATTACATGTAGGTAGGTCCTGGCATGTTCTGGGTGGCAAAAAGGGACCCATGTCACGTATTGCAGAAGTCGGTGTTTCGAGTCTCGACCAACAGGAGCGTCGCGCATGGTAGAAACATGGGTTAGCATCACGCACAGTCATACATTTTTAGCCCTCTGATCACCCCATACCAACGCCTCTCAAGCCCCGAGATCCACCATCAGGAACGCCGCAAGCGGTAAAAAGTTGAAACATGGGTTAGCGTCACGGAGAGTCAAAGATTTGAAAGCGACAGTACGTATCTTAGACCTGCCATCCTCTACATCGCCTCTGAACTCCGAGAACCCTGATTTCCTACTCATTCCCCTACAATTCCTACTGTGTATTCGTAGACGGCAAAAGTTCCCGGAAATCCAACAAGTCGCGAGAGTAAGTCCTTCGAGATGTGGGAATTTTCACTGACAACGAACCGCGTTAGGGGCCTGCCGAGAAATGCAGATTCAGACCAAATGGCAGTGAAATGAGCCTTGAGGGTGTACCCACGGTTTCGGATGCATATATTGCGCGTCGAGGTTCAGCCGAGTAAAGTGGTGCCTGAGAGTGAGTGGCCAGGGAACAGAACGGGCATGGGGGCTCTCCAAGAGTAAGTACTTGTCAAGGTGAAACATCGAGAATCATAGGCTTACTTAGCATATACCGATCATGAGTCTCGAAATGCGCAAGTGTGAGCGGACGGTCGAGGTTCATGAGAATGGTCAATGCGGGGGAGGGTAGGATATTGATGTTTGGTGACGGTGACATGTCCCGTAGACAGTGCTTAGAACAGGGGCCAGAACATTCAGAGCTATGTAGACTGAGAGGCGAAGGAACTGCAGAGAGGTTCATTGTGATGTGCGAGAGGTGGCTGTGGGAGGTGACGCGGACGCGTCGTCAGGGAACTATTATTAGATGTAATAAGCTTTCAAGAGTTTCTTGGTGCGAGAAAGTCATGTAGTCATGGTTGTGGGGAGTCTCCAACATGTCTTATATCAAATTTCTATCCTATACGCCAGGGACAGAGTCATCAGAGAATCAACTTAGAATCAACTTGAAAAAAGAGATCAGAGTTGTTGTCGATTCTCCCACGATTCTCGCTGAAAAATCGTATCTTTCGGACTCGACATCAGAATCGGCTTTGAATCGCCTACTCTGATCGCCCCAAATGACTCGCAAGGGTTGGTATCGGTGATAGTGCATATTTTCGCCACAAATTACAATGTAGACTCTGACCCTCCTTAACTCCATCTTAAATTTGTTGCGTCACTTGCGTGGATCATGACGCGAGACTTGCGCAGGGCAAGTCTTCAGAACCCAAAGTGCGTATTATTAATTATTCATCTTTAGGAATGTAATGTTGCCCAGAGTATTCTGCTGTGATGATGCATCCCCCTCGGGCTTAGAAAGACGGTACGGCCATTGGTCAAACACTTACTACGCTCCGACCTGCTCGGGACAGAAATTGATCATGAGATCGTGATGCTGCAATGTAACGCGCTGTTTGAGCGCATGCTTACAACTGCGGAGACAACGATTTCTCATATGAATTCATTTCAGGGACGCGCACTGGCACATGTGATTGAAAGGGAATCATTTTGCGCTAGAGAAACTCCAGTTTTAGTCACCTGGCAAGCCGATAACAATCATCACTGACGGCAATCCTTTTCCTCTTGATTCGTTTATAAACCAGACACATTCCGCTTCATCTCAACCATCAAATCCCTTCATTCAAACCATGACTTCTACATCTCCAGTTCTAGCTGGTATTCCAGGTGACTGCTGCGTAACAGGCTTCAGACATACTGGGACTCCCTCTGGGAAAACCATCGCCATCGCAGGCATTCCAACTTATATCTCGGAACCCAAGAAAGCTACCGAGACGCAGAAGATTATCCTGTTCTTACCCGACGTCTTTGGACCTTTCCTTCCGAATAATCAAAACATCCAAGATTATTTTGCGGGGCACGGTATTTCCGCCCATTTAGCTCTCTATGATGATCCCTTAGATGATATTCAATGAT
>QMFE01001636.1:1361-12150 GCA_003314665.1 Tricholoma sp. MG77
CCCTCGCTTTTGTGTGGGGGAGATTATTAAATATATTTTTGATGAAAATAATGTTGAGCTGCCTCCCTGTGAAGGAGATACAACTAAAATGTATTGGTGTGAATTATTGGTGTCATAAATAAACTTTATAATGCATGCTAATAATGCTCCTGTAGCTCAACTGGTTGAGCACACTTGTTTTGTCATCATGTGATTTTCAACCTGAGGTCTGTGGTTCAATTCTTGCTCTGTACACATTTATTTTGTGGGCACTTGGTGAATATTTCACTAAGTCCAACAGTGCTTCGACTTTGCTCTGACAGTAACTCAACTTGAATAACATTTCACTAAGAGCTACTCCACATGGACTCCAGTGGGGTAATTGGAGTCCACTTGGGTTAATGGAGTCCAATCAGACTCCAACAGGACTCCAGTGGAGTCCTGGCAGTCCAATCAGAGTCCACTAGAACAGGTGGGGGACTGTAAAGTACTGGAAATTTCCTCTGATACTCATCTACAAACAGATGAGACAACATGTTGGCACATGTATTCTGTTACCCTTCAACAAACCAGACACATAAATCCATCCCAGTTTGAAGGATGATGCCAGCAATTGCAAGCAATGGTGCATTGTGTAAAGACTTGGTGGTGTGGAGAGAATTCAAGACAACAACGGAATCCAGGCTATCAGTCCAGATCAAAATGTGACAAGGAGGTTGAGTCAAGGATCTAGCATGGTGGACCACCAATACAATCATGAGCAGTTTGAGAAAAAATATGTCAATTTTGATACCTGCTGGAGGTGGATTGATAGGGTAGAGAAAACCTCTATTAGAATAAATGAAAGCCAATGTGTTATGCAAGCTGGCATCTGTCCACATCACCATGTCGGCCTCATGATCTGCCCACAGTCCCAAGCCCACAAAGTGCACCCCAATTGCAGAGGGAATGATCTGTTTCAACCAACCAAGATCAGCAGTCACACCTGCATTGATGGGAATGGTACAGTGAGACCACAATTTTCCACTCATTTTGTGGTACATCTCAGTCAAAACAGGATGGCCCCAAGGCAGTACATTCAACATCCAGTTGAGTTGCCCAGCTAGATGTTGCCAAGCTCAGAGCATTGGGGTGTGAGCTGGTGTACTTAGAAACTGCTCAATTTTAGAAATGACCTCAGAGACAGAGGTCAGTGATAACAAAATACTCCCAGCATTGACATTTACTCAGAAGCCAATTATCTTAAGAGATTCTCCATGTTCTTGATTACAATCTTCAAAAGGACAAGAGATTGCTTCCCAGAGCAGCAGCAGCTGGACTTGATGATGTGGATGCAGTTTTCCTTGGTAGTGAATAGGATTGTGTAAGGGCAACCTTACGGCATCATTATGGAGTCCGACGAACCTTGCAAGGGAAAACCAAAGTCAATTAGTTATTACGTAATACATCTAATGTCACTAACCTTGCAAGGGAAAACCAAAGAGAATTATCTGAGGTTTCCCCTGCAAGGGATAAGTCCTTTATAGGTGGAGTACTCCTGCTACGTGTCTCCCACGCCATCTACTGCCATGTGCCTCCACCTACTCTGTTTGTACATGCTCTCCACATCAGTGGCAGGTCGGTCAGACTTCTGTCGGGAATCCGTTGGGAGTCCGATGAGCTTCTCCAGTTTGTTGATACCTTGCTTTTAGTGTATCGTGGTAGTGTTGGGGTTGTTGGTGGTATGATGACCGTTGGGGGTCCGTCAGGAGTCCGATGGAGTTCCATAATCGGTCGTCCCCTTACATCACCCCCTCCTCTAGGGCGTCGCGACCTCACAATGCATTTGAAGTTGAGGTTAGCAAATCGAATGGCGTGAATTCTTTGTGGGGCCTTGGGGTTTTTCTGGTAGAACTCCTTTATGAGGTCTGGGGCTGAGACATCATTCTCATTGACCCAGGAGTGTTCTTCATATCCATAACTCTTCCAGGACACTAGGTACTGTAGCTTGTTACGAAGGATTCAGCTGTCCTTGATTTGATCAATTTCATACTCTAAGGCTCCGGCAACAAGTTCGGGGTCCGGCGGGGGCCGAGCACATCTCCCTGGGATCGGGTCTCGTGGTGCAGGAAGAAGTTTGATGACGTTGAAAACGGGGTGAATGCGGCTCATAGACCCAGGCAGTTTGAGACAGTACGTGTGGGTTCCCACTGCTCGAACTATAGGGTAGGGACCTAGGTAGCGATGTGCAAGCTTGGGTGAGGGGTGGGTAGTTTTAATCTCACTAGCATCTCAAAACACCTTGTCTCCTGGAGAGTATACCGGGGCCGGGGTTCTCTGTTGATTGTAGTATCTCGCCATGTCTTCCTTGGCTTTTGTTAAGGCAGCCTTGGCTTCTTCCAGTGTCCCTTTCATACGGCCTACGAACTCGTTGACTGTTTCCACTCGGGAGGCTGCAGCATTTGGCTCGAAACCCATTCTCAGCATCCGTCCGGTGTCCAATAGGAAGGGTGTGTGTTGGGTTGAGGCATGGATATGGTTGTTGTACTGAAATTCCCTGAGTGGTAGTAGTTCATCCCAGTCATCCTGTCTTTCGCTTACAAAGAGTCGGATGTACTATTCTAACTCCTGGTTGACACGCTCGGTTTGTCCATTGGACTGCGGGTGGTAGGCCATTGATGCAGACATTTTAATTCCCAACAAACGGTAGAGCTCCTTCATGAATTCGGCAACAAACTGTGGGCCACGGTCGCTAAGGACATTGATCGGTAATCCGTGTAGTTTCCATACGTTGTTCAGGAAACTCCACGTGGTCCCAAGGTAATGGTGGTGTGTGTGGGCACGAAGTGCACGTGTTTTCCAGTGGAATCTACTACTACCATTACTGTGTCAAAACTGTGGGCTTCTGGGAGTTCTACAACGAAGTCCACAGACACGGTATCCCAGCGTCCTTCTGGTATTGGTAGTGGGTGTAGCTCACCCATCGGGGCCCGACATTGTACCTTGGTTCGTAGGCAAAGGTCGCAAGTGCTGCAATTCTTCCCAATGTATCGAGACATTTGTGGCCACCAGTATGACCTGGATACGAGTTCTAGAGTCTTCCATCGTCCTGCTTGTCCCGCTATCTTTGTGTCGTGGTGCTGTTCCACGATTTTCCGACGGAGTTCCGCATTGTTAGGTATGTAGATACGGTCTCTGAACAATAGTAGCCCTTCTGAATCCTTCCATTCTGTGCTTCGGACGGATTTCCTGCAGCTTTCCTTCAGAGCCCTCGCTGCGGTAGCCACCAAGTCCTCTTGTTCGCCAACGGATTTCTCGCAAAATATCCCTTTCTTCACCTTCGACTGTAATACCTTCCAGGGCACGAATGGTGAACAATTCTGGCTTCAGTAGCATGATGTTGTCATTATCACTGCTGCCATCTCCATGATCTGGTCGTCTTGAGAGTGCATCGGGTTTTCCCATGCTATGTCCTGGGCAATGATGTAGCGTGAAGTCGAAGTGGGAAAGGTAGAGGGACCATCAGGCTTGCCGTCAATTGAGTTTCTTGGCTGTCATGAAGTACTCCAGGTTTTTGTGGTCTGTCCAAATCTCAGATTTATGTCGGGACCCTTCAAGGAAATGTTGCCACTCTTCTAATGCGCAGATAATAGCTAGCATCTCTTTATCATGGATCTCATAGTTCCTTTCTACTGCATTGAGACTTTTGGAGTAGAATGCAATAGGATGCCATTTCCTGTCAGCGTCCGATAGTTGGGATAGAATGGCCCCTGTCGCAAAGTCTGATGAGTCGGCTTTGACTCTAAAAGGTTTTGAATCTTCGGCGAATGCAAGGACTGGTGTTGAGGTGATGGATCCATGGAGCTTGTCAAAGGCTGCCTGTTGCTCCACTCCCCACTTCCAAGGTGCTTTAGTGCCTGTTAGCTCAAACATGGCGTGGGCATGGTGCGAAAAGTCGCAGATGAATCTCCTATAGAAGTTGGTGAACCCTAGGAATTGTTGTACCTCTTTTTTACTCTTGGGTACAGGCCATTCCGTAACTCCTGCCACCTTGACAGGGTCCATTTCAACGCAGCCTTTGGAGATGATCAGTCCTAAGTACTCAATTTTAGTGCACTCGAATTCGCACTTGTCTGCTCACAAGAATAGTTTATGCTCTCTCAGTCATTCCAGCACTAGTCGGGTGATCCGTCAGTGTTCCGCAATGTCATTTGTGAAAATGAGGATGTCATCTAGGTAGATGCAGACCACTCCTTCGGAAATGAGATTTTGAAAGATGTCATTCATCATCGTTTGAAAGGTGGCTGGACTATTGGTTAGTCCAAACATCATTACCAGAGGTTCGAATAATCCATGGTTGGTCCAAAAGGCTGCCTTCCACTCATCTCCTTCCTTAATCCTAACGTTCTGATATCCCCAATGTACATCTAACTTCGTGAAGTAGTGGGCCCCATGCAGTTGTCTGATCAATTCTGAGATGAGGGGGAGCGGGTGCCGATTTTTCACTGTGATGGTGTTGAGGGCTCGATAGTCCTGGATCAGTCTAAGAGTGCAATCTTTCTTTTTTATGAAGAAACAAGGTGAAGCCATGGGGGATTTGGAAGGTCAAATTTGGCTGGACACGAGCTTCTCCGTGATGAAGGCATCCAACTGTGCTTGTTCATCTAGTGATAGTGGGTAGACCTTGCAATTGGATAGCTTAGCGTCTGGAGTCAGTTCTACTGCATGGTCCCACTGCTTGGGCTGGGGAAGTGCTTCAAAGGCTTTTTCAGAAAAAACATCCACAAGGTCCGCAAAGTGACTGGGTAAAGCAGACTCCTTGGGATCGGAGTTTTTGCGGTGTGCTTCTGCCAGTTGTTGCAAGAAGTTGGATGATGTGCGGATTTCCACGGGCTCTGGGAGCCACTGCGTAAAGAAGATCCTATCTCCTTCTTCCACAGCGTCTTCACTTTCTGTTTCATCCTCATCCTCATCTGAGTCTGGTACTAGATCAGGAATCCCTTCCCAGTCTACCTCTGGGGCGGGAAATGGTCCAGCCCTACATGCACGAATGTGTCGTGTTTCCGTTTGGTGGATTTTGGATTCTGCTTTTACTTCATCCTTACAAGTGTGGCATTTAGTGGGACAGCGGCTCATTTTTACTTCTCCCGAGGCCCAGTCAACTTCAGGGTTATGCTCCCTTAGCCACGGAAGTCCGAGAAGCATTTGTTGCTGGCCTAGTCTAGTTACGGCGAACTGTGCTCGTTCTGAATGATTTTTGTAGCGAAGGACCAACTCCACTATTTCCTCAATGGGCCCGGCCTTGTTTGGAGTTCCGTTGACATTGTTGACAGGGATAGGGCAACTAAGTTGTCAAGTGTTCAGTTTTTGTTGCTTGACATAGTCCGTGCCTATGAAAAGTCCAGTAGCGCAGTGAAGGGCTTGACTTCGTCCATGTCCGTAGTCTGGATTTCTACGTTAAGGTCGAGGGATTGTGATGATGGTACTGCCGCTATGGTTAGCATTCGAGGAAGCTTGCATTCCCATTTAGGTAAGCGTGAAGGCGGACTCCACGCGGTTTCCACAGGATAACTTAATACATCTTGTGAGATTTGATCTAAAATATCCTCATTTACTTCTTCGATATCTAGACAAGCAAATCTATTATTTGACAACGAGGGCGTATGAGTCACTTGTTGCGGTTCACAAAACCCTGCTCTGCGGGACCCGATTCTATTTCTGCATTTCTTTCCCCAATTTCTGTCCTATCTGCTTCTAGTGCCAGGTTCTGATTCCAGTCCTCTCTTTCTTCCATGGTCATATACCTGATGTTGAAGCGGTGAGAGCAGTTCATTTTTAGGTGGTCGGTACTGCCACATTTAAAGCAGGCCATCGGATGTCCGATCAGGTGTCCGATTTTCTTTTGGCCTTCCTCTTGTTTCACTGGAGTCAGGTTATTTGTGATGGTAGCGGGGTTGGCCCTGGAGGTGCTTGCAATGGGGATTCTGCTGTCCGCCCAACTACATGGGAGGATTGGACTACATGTGAAAACCAATGCTGCAGATGTTTTTATCTGTGGTGTTCCATTGAAGACTATGTTTGTAGTGCGATTTTCATCGCACCTGATAGCGGCTTCATACCATGCTTTGGGGTCATCATCCCTTGGGCGTCCGATTCCCATGTGCGCAATCTGGTCCTGTATTTTCCGCTGTAACCCACATCGGAATTTGACTACAATGGCTAATCCTTCTGAGTATCTAGCAAGTTCTGTTAGGTCTTGGAAACCATCGAGGTACTTGCCCACAGACCGCCGACCTTGGTGGTATTCCGTGGTTTCTAACTTGGCAAGTGATAGTTGTGCTTCGTTTTGTGGACAAAACTCATCTACTATCACCAAGCGGAAGTCTGACCAGGTCAGGTTCTTGGTTTGTCCTGTGCATTCCTGGTGCTGCATTACCTGGTTTGCAAATAGTGCTGCTCGTCCTGACTTCATGTATGTGATTGCCCAATGGACCTTGGCATCATTGTCCTCGAATTGTTCTGGTGCTAGCCGTATGTATAGCTCGCACGAGTTGAGAAAGGCCCGGCCTTTGGTGCGGTCTCCGTTAAACTCACTAGGCAGGGAGGGTTTAAGAATTGCTTTTTTGCGTGGGGTTCCGATGGGCCCCATGAGTATGTATTTATCAAGTTTTTGGCTCAACTCTTTTACTACTTCTGTTAGTCTGGTGTTTGCTTTTTGTAATTCACCAAGATCGTTTTCGAGTTGATCTATCTTCTCGCTAACAACAGTCTGATGAGTGTCTGGCATGGGGGCGAAAGGGATTCCTTGATGCTTTTATTTACGGAGGTTCTACGAATTACAAGGTCTCTTTTTTGTTTTCAACTGCGAAATGTCTTTTTTCAGAAGACGTCAGGGTCCGGTTCGCTTGAGTGAGATAATTCTACTGTAAGGGCAACCTTATGGTGTCATTACAGAGTCCGACGAACCTTGCAAGGGAAAACCAAAGTCAATTAGTTATTACGTAATACATCTAATGTCACTAACCTTGCAAGGGAAAACCAAAGAGAATTATCTGAGGTTTCCCCTGCAAGGGATAAGTCCTTTATAGGTGGAGTACTCCTGCTACGTGTCTCCCACGCCATCTACTGCCACGTGCTTCCACCTACTCTGTTTGTACGTGCTCTCCACGTCAGTGGCAGGTCGGTTGGACTTCTGTCGGGAATCCGTTGGGAGTCCAATGAGCTTCTCCAGTTTGTTGATACCTCGCTTTTAGTGTATCGTGGTAGTGTTGGGGTTGTTGGTGGTATGATGACTGTCAGGGGTCCGTCGGGAGTCCGACAGAGTTCCGTAATCAGTTGTCCCCTTACAGATTGTCAGCATAGTCCCAGCCAAAGAAATCATCCATGTAGATGTGTAAACCAGCAATGCTGAGTTTTTTGATGCCCAGCCAGCACAAAAGCCCAGACACAGTGCACCAGCAATGTGGGGATGCCTGGTTGCCAATGACAAGGCATTGCACAATGAACAGCTTTCCTTCAATCTTTACCACTTGACATAACTGAAAAATGGGATGAGCTGGCAGATTAAGAAAGGCGGATGCAACATTGGATTTGAATGTGACCAGGCACTTCCCTGGATTTGTAGCCTGAGTGTTGTGAAGTGTCTGACCAAAAGCCCTCATATCATCGTACTTGACTTTAGCTTCTGAATGGGGAATGTTATCGTTGATTCCAGAATGAGAGTGGTCTGTGATGACATGAGGCTTCTCGTTCTGCCAGACGACAAACATTGGTGAAACCTTCATTCTGGGCAGAAGTTCTGTACTGCCCAAGGACTCTGACCAATGCCCAGCAGCAATTTCCTGGTTGCAAAAAGCTCAAATGGCCTCTGCATCCTCAGGGACACAGTCATAACTAGGAATGACTTCCTCAAGCTCCACTTTCCATTCACCTTCATCAAAAGGCCAGAAACCCTTGCATAAACCTTTCATAACTGATTTTAGAAAAGGTTGGTTTAGATGGTTGACCAATAGCAACTAAAATTTGTTGACATCAAAGGGGGTCTCGACTTTGATGGTGTTGCCCAATAAGCGAATGGCCTCTTGAATCTTGGTGTCATCCAGAAGATGTTGAGGTGGAGCAGGCAATGGAGGAGCAGTCTCAGAATACAGAACTGAAGGAGAAATATGATTGATATCACTATCTGACCAAACAAAACCTCGACAGAATTGAGGGGATTCCAAGACATCCATTACTTTATGTTTTAATAAACCAACTGTTTTGCCCAATGACCGAGGTCCCTTCTCAAGTAGTCTAGATGTGACTCCCTGCAACTCCAGCCACTCAGACTCAGAATTGAGACTGGAGTGCAATGGCACATTGCTCATTATCTTTTGCTTGGTGCCCTTCACCACAAATGAAGCAAACACCATGCTTTCAGTGATTTGGACAAACTTCCGGTTTGCACATACCAATGCTCCAATTCCGGCAAGGAACATCTGCACATTTCTGGCTCCCTCCTGAAGAAGGTGGCTGAGAGGGCAGAACTTGCTTGTTCGAGTGAGGAAGGTTCAGTGAACTAAGAGACAGCATCTGAGCAAGAAGTGGGAGATTGAATTGTGCTCAGTCGTCAAGATGAAAAGGTTTCCTCAAATACTTGTCACAAACTTGGACATCAAATGAGATGGCAACCAGAGGGTTCACTGGAGCAGCTTGAAACAGGTCCATAACAATTGTCTGATAGTCTCAAAGTTCTGATTCGTGGTGAGGAAAGAAAAAAGACACACCTGAAGACCATGCCCCAAAAACATGGATCCAATCAGCTTCTGTACAAAGTGGCTGCTTTGAGAAAGCTTGATCCTTTTTGACAAGTCCCAAAGTCCTTCAGGTTGCTGTGGTGATCATATCCTTTGTCCATAGAAGCAAAGAGTTTTTTGAAATCAACATAGGAGTTGAAAAGAATTGTTACAAACTGAAATATGTGACACAAGGATGAGTGGGTTGGAGTGTGTGATAGTGGCAGCGGTGCGCGCTGGTCTACAGTTAGTGGGAGTTGGTGAGCTGTGCCTACCTGTGCTACTAGTGTGTCCATTATTTCAGATAAGGAGTTTGGTTGTGCAGACTAAGGGAACTATGAGTGAGAGCATGGAATCATTGTTGATTATTAGACTAAGGTTCTACACATGCATAACAAAGTACTTATACATCTAATTAACAGAAGCAGCATGTTCCTAAGCTATGGGACCATGTGGAGTCTAAGTCTAAGAATACAGGATAGGGGTGATGTTTCATACAATTGGAAATGATAATACTAAGTATAGTTTGGCAAGCGGAAAGACAGGACACCAGCGGGAATTGTGCATATTGTTAGGGCGGAGTGAGCACAGAACAAGTGCAAGGCATCTGTGGGGCTGGTGGGACCAGAGAGTTGAGGCATGCTTGCATTGTAGAGGTGTGGACCAGGGCACGCGCATGTTGTGTGTGTGCAGATGGATGCAAACAAGTACATGCAAGTGTGGAATGAGAAAGGACAGGAATGGGAAACAAGAATTAAAAGTAGGTGAAGGGTAGGGGTGTCAGTGAGGGGTATGTGAGTGATCATAACAAGAATCTTATGCCAGATAGTTTGAGGGAGCAGATCCCTGACTGGAGCAAACTGTGCTTTGTTGACAAGGATGTCTTGAACATTCTGAGGACTGAAGATCAAGACAAGCTCTTGAGTCTTTTCAAAGTGAGGATCAGATGTGACAGGGTCTGACAACTTGGCCAAAAGGGGTGCCTTCACAAGCACAGACACCAGAATGGCCCCTTTCCCAGAGGATAATCCAAGAAGGGTTGATAACTCATCGGAGAGGGTCCCATTATCAATCCAAGTGGCCCCTGATGATGGTGACTGAAGGTGATCAACTTTCGCTCAAAGAAGTGCCCAAGCAATCAATGTGGCAATGTCAACAGGACTTGGCGAGTTTCCATTGGCTTGACCAGCTGACTGAGCTGCATTTGTTGCCCCAGTGGGTTCACGTTCCCTTTGTTGGCTGAACTGTGAAATGTAATCCTGGGCCTCCTCAGGTGTAGCTCCTGCTGTCTTGAGACATTTGAGGAATACAGGCCCAGTACAAGGTTCTGAGATGGCTTCATCCACAATCCACTGGAGTTCCTCTGCTCATGCCTGAACAGTCTCATTGATCGAACCAATAGGGCTTGCATCACAAGCAAAAGAATTCAACATAGAAAGAAAGGGGGATGATGACTAGAGGCAGGAGTCAGATGAAATGGATGATGATCAAAGAGAGTATTAAGCCATGAAAATTGATAAACGACGAGACTGATCTCAAATCAATTGTTAGGATTCAACTGGGCAGGGTAGCAACAGCTATAAGATACTACCAGTGAATCCTGTGAGGTGAGAACCTAAGGTAGAGCAAATCCAACTCACCTGACCAGTAGTTCGGTACCTGTAAACCCATGGTTCATCATAAAGGTGGGTTCCAAGGGTAAGGAGCTTTTGTAGGCCTCTGTGCCACAAGTCCTTGATCATGTGACTGGCTCTGCTATCCACCTCAAGTGTCTGGCCTCCTTTTGCATGGTCCATGTTTTGGTGCTAGGGGCTGGCAGATGCCAAGACACAGACAGTTTAAATACAACAAGGAAGCCCCTGTGTTGCTTTCCTCCTGCTCCCATCTCGTTGACAAGCAACACAGGTAAGTGCACCATGCTTCACAGATTCGGTCTCTCACATTTTCAGTAGTTGATTATCTAAGGCCTGGCTTAGAGATATCATCTATTCACATCATAAGAGCTTCTGTCATCTCTAGAACTATCTTTTCAACTAAGGTAGAGCAAATCCATATTC